>JAODLM010000339.1:0-258894 GCA_036937905.1 Salvia rosmarinus
CTACTTTTATGCCTTACAGACACGATGTGTCCAAGGAACATAACTTCCTTCACTAAAACTCACATTTGCTAAACTTAGCAAAGAGTCTTTCATTTCAAGGTTTGCAAACCGCTCGAGATGTTCTATATGATCCTCCATTCTTGAGTAGATAAGGATATCATCTATGAAGACCAAAACAAATTTATCCGAAATGGATGGAATACTGCTTCACTGAGGTCCATGAATACGGGGTGCTTGGTTAATCCGAATGGCATAACTATGAATTCATAGTGGCCATATCTCGGTTCGAATGCAGCTCTTAGGTACATCCTCGACTCGTATTTTCACTGATGGTATCGACTTAAGGTCGATTTGTAGAATACACCGCCTCGCAATTGATCAAAGCAGTCATCAATGTGGTAAAGGGTATTTGTTCTTTAGTGTCGTCTTATTTAGCTCCTATAATCGATGCACATCCTCGAACCATCCTTTTCTTAACAAACAAAGCAGGCCTCCCCAAGCTGAAACACTCGGCCTTATGAATCCTAGATCCAAAGCTCTGGATTTGGATTTTCACTCTTCTAGCTCCTCGGCCATCCTATAGGCGCCCGACCGGGCCGATCCACGGCTCCAAGTCGATGGTAAACTCTAGGTTCATCGTGAGTAGTCACCGTAGATTTTCGAAACGTCCAAAAATTCTCGACGACTTTCACCCAGCCTGGGTTTATCCTCATCGCTTTAAATAAACAAGGAATGCATGGCATCCTTCCGGTTCATCATCCTTCTACTTGTAGTCTGATACTATCAGGATTTCTTCCCATGCGATCCATGGAAGTGCGTAGTTTCGTCCAGGAAAGTGAAACGAAATTTTCCTTTCCTTACAGAGAATCGTGGAATGATTCTTAGCTAACCACCCGTTCGAGGATTATGTCTACATCATCCATGGGTATTATGTTTAGTATAGGAACCTTAAGTGATCCTAATGTCAACTCAGTTCGAGCAAAAAGGCCATAATCTCCTATAGGCGGAGATTCTCATATCACGGCTCGATTTTTCGACCTAAGGCTCAGCATTTCTACAGCATGATTTTGCAATAAAAGAATGCAAGACACCACGATCGAAAATACTATAAGTAGGGTTGAGTAGAACTCCCATACACGCCAAGTTTCCTCAGTTGCTGCTGCCTCCTATGCATGTAGCTCACCGAGCCCCGAGGCTGACGGCGCTGGTCGCTGATTCGGCGGTTGTGCTCTGCTGCCCTGCTGGCCTGGTACCCGCGGGTTGGCTCATTGCTCGCACCACCTATGGATTGTTGTTGCGCTCGCCATTGTCGTCTGTTGGAGTTGTTGTCTGAGCGGGCATTTCGCCATTGGAGTTGAGGGGTTAATGAAACGCACTGGGCCGGGTTGAAGTTGTATAGCCCAATGGTCGAGATTGCCTGTTGGTTCGGTCTTACCTCAGAGCGTGTATCGGCAATTGTCTGGCGTAATGCCGTTGCCAAGACTATAACTGCTTACCACGTTGGCGGCACACCCTAGTGTCATGGCATCGAGGGCATTGAGGTGTCCTCGACGCTTTGTGGTCCCTGTCAGTGGAGCATAAGTCGCCTCTCTTCCAGCCTGCTCGCTTTGGCTGGCTCTCGCTCCTTGCCATGCGCAGTTGTGACTGCGCCCCAAAGTTCCCAAGGTGTTATTCCCATTGGGTTCCCATTTCCCTTCTCTATCCAAGTCATTGTGTGTCGAGATGCCACCGACTTATTCTCTCATGGTCCCTCAATATCTAAAGCTCGTGAGAGCTTCGTAGACAGTCTCCATGGGGCAAGAGACATGGATCTCCATTCTTAGCCGCCAACGAACTTTTCCGACATTTTCAAGTCGGTGTCCACCGTTCGTTGCATATCTCGACATCTCGCAGAAAGTGCGATCATAGTCGGTCACGGTCATCCTTTCTTGCTTTAGCGTGAAACATCCTGCTCTTCTTCCTCTTATAGCTTTTAGGATGTCTTCACCCCTTTTGAAATCCTCCCACGAGAATTCCTCGAGTTGTTCACTGAAAAGCTCTTTCTCGGCCTCCCACCAGTCCGGTCCGATCACCTTGGAAGGTAACACACGACGCTTTCCTGTGCCGTGCATCTTAAGAAGGTAAAATGCTCAATGGCCCTAACCCATTGTTCGCTCTTCCGGCTACTCTTTCCGTAAAGCAGTGAGGGTTCATGCCTTAGAAACATTTCTTCGATCTGCGATCGGGTGAGGAGGTGGTGGTTGGGAATTTCTTGGCTCTTGCTCGGGATCCTACCCTTCCCTCTGGCCTTCGAGCCTCGACCTCCGGGTTCCGCTCCGGATTCTTCTGAGGCTGCTATAAAATGTAATCATTAGGCACTTATTCTTTTCAGTACCAACATACACCAACGCTATTAGGCTTTCTGAACGATTCCAAGCAGAATATCATTCTTAACAAACATAACTTCGCAAAAGCCCTATTGGGTCATGTGTATATATATCCAAAATTCTCGCCATAGCGGATGTTCAACCAACGTTATACAAAGGAAAAGTAAAACATAAGTCCCACCACACGGCCTTCCAAAACTAAGGTTCTAAGTCCAGGACTAAAGATTAAACATAGGAAAAGGAAAACAATCGTAGCTTAAGCACAAAAAAAATCTCTTTAAGCTTCGGTGGTTCATCATGCCCTCCCACCGTCCTGCTCCTCCTGGTCTTCCTCCTCCCTGAGTCGCCTCATTGCTCGAGATGTCCATGCGGGGCGCCCCGGATGTCCGGCTCATCGCTTTCCACCATCAGGTATGTCTCGCGGGGGTTAAGGCGTTGTGCATTCACCGATGCTCGTAGTCGTATGAGGGCCGTAGCCACTTGCGACATCATTACCCTCATCCGTCTTGTCACGAAGTGCTCGACCGGTGGTACGGCCGGGACCATAGGTGGTGGAGGTGGTACCGGTGGACGAGCGGGTGTCCGAGGGCGGGAATACGGCTTCCCAAGGCTGGGCGTCTGCCTCTAAGCGAAGAAGTTCGATAACGCGCATTTCACGCTTTATAGTTGATATTTGAAGATGAGTTTAGCTCGTTAATGTGCTTATGTATCGATTCTTAATGTTTTATCTTTTCTAGAATATCGCTCTTGGGGTTCTCTTCTGTGTTTTGAGGCTTTTCAGTGATAATCGATGCATAGCAAATATGTAACCAAAGATGATTAAATGGATATGAAAAATATGGATGTGAAAAGTTTACAATGTTAAGAGCATCTCGATAGGAGGTCCATAGGGCAAACGGATCGCATGAGTTCGACACGAGAGACGAATGAATGAAAGTCGCAGCAGAGCTTACCAGAGCTCGCGACCGAGAATCGCCTGAACGCCCAAACCTCGCGATCACGCTGTCTCGGCCCGCTGAGGCGGGCGAACTCAAATTAGGGTTTTCGCCTAATCTATAAAAGGTTCACTCGCCCAACGGACCCCGATCTATTTTGCACGTTTTCCTCGTTTCATAGTTTTCCATTTATTTTCATTCTAGCTTTGATTTAGATTAATTCTAGTATTAGTTTTCCATCATTCTCAATTGTTCTACGCGATTGTTATCGATTGGGACGATCTTCAAGAATTCCACCGTTTCGTTGTGAGCGTTGGGATTGAACCAACGATTGTTCTTCGACGCCACTCACGGGTTTTATCAATTTAATTTTGTTTTATGATTATTTCTACTTTATGTCGTTAATTATGTCTAGACTGCTTCTAATCCTAGGGTTTGCATGATTTTATCCTATATGTTGTGATTTCATCGTTGTTATTTACCTTCGGCATTGATTCATGATCTGGTGCTTATTTATATGTGTTGATTTCGATCAATTTTGATGCATATCATAGTTGCACATTACGTAATGTTTTAATTGTCAATCGATCTCGAATGTATGATACGGATAAGCATTGAGTCGTGAGCGAGATAGGAATTCGTAGGAAGCATATTCTTGTGATCCTTTTGGGTTGCTTATTTTCCCTAGAGGCGTAAAGTAATAGGAAAATTAGTAATCAACGTCACAATTTAAATCAAGTTGTTGGTTACATATGTGATCTTCCATCTTGTTCGGATTAAAATGGTTAGTAATAAGGGATAAATATCATTGTGATAGGATTAATGCATCCCGTGGTTATCTTTCTGATATTTGTTCCTCGATATTTTATTGCTTTAGTTTATTTTCTCGTTTTACCTTTGCTTTGGATTTAATTATCAAGCCTAAAATTCACAACCTAAATTTCGTCTTGGATAATGATGAATTATTGTTGAATTAGCTTCACGTGTTTTCGATTCAATCCACTGGATACGATATCCTTACCTATACTTACACCTTTTACGTGGAAAAAGGACGATCAAATTTTAGGCGCCGTCTGGGATTATTAAGATCACATAGGAATAATTTGACGATTGGATTTATTAATTCAAGTTATATATTTTATTTATTTATTTATTTTTTTTTTTTTTTTAGTGCTAATTTCTCTTCTCGCAGTGGTTTAGCGCATAAGATCTCGGGGACCTCAAGATATTAGATCCGAGATCGAGGCTCAAAGGAGAAGAGGACGAGAGAGACGGCGCAAGCCAATCCAATAACGGGGCATTCTCCGCAGCAAGTCGACGATGCTGGCGACTTTGCGAGATGCCCTCGATGGCGAATATGGGAATCATTGTCTCGCACTGTAGGAGAAGACCTCGAATCACATGTACCGACATCCCAGCACGCCAAGGAGGTTGCCCTGACGTGATGCAAACAATTTTGAGCTCAAACCGCCCCGATCGTATGGTCGAGGAGAGCGCTTTGGAGGAGTCATGAAGATCAATGCGCATCTCGAACGTCTCGATATTTGTGACACCATCAAACAGAATGGGGTGCCACAAGACACGATCAGACAAGCAGATGTTTGGTTTCGTCACAGCAAGTAAAGATTGGTTCGAAGTTCTGGACCGATGGCATCGACACTTGGAAACTTTGTGAGAAGTTTTTCAAATACTTTCCGCCGCAAGCGTTAAGATCATCGCGAAATCTCTCATTTTCGCTAAAACCACGACGAATCATTATTCGAGGTACGGGAGAGATTCGGAGGTCTATCTGAGCGACTGTCCACAATACGGGTTCTCCAAGGAGCAACAAATCACACGATTGGCCACGGATGAATGCGAAGAGCATGGTGGACTGCTACGGCGGGGGCGTTTATTGAACCGACCATTGCGAGGCAAGCCATTAGAAGAGATGGTCAACAGCTATCAATGGCAACCGAGAGAACGCCATCGTAAGCAAGTTGTTGAGGTGATTCAAATATGAGCGATCTCATGAAGAAGTTCACTTTTGAAGAGTCGACGAGATGAGAACGCACCACGCCAATCGGAGAATCATTGATTCAACAACCTCCAGAGCTTCAATGTTCGTAATTCTTCAGAGTAAGAAGCCAAGTCTCGAAGACAGATGCTGCTTGGTTGTAAGAATCAACAATTGGAACCAATCGTAAGTCGCTCATAAGCAACAGGCAAAGATAAATCATTTGGAGTACCTGTGAGCGGCTATGGGGAAGCACATGAAGATGTGGAGAATCAAATTGGTCAAATAGCCGCATGTGAAGCACTACAAAAGACGCAATTCCGAGTAATACGGAGGTGAACCAAGAATCGTGCTTCCCATTCGACGAGAGTGGCGAGCCTACCGAGCCCCACGGGTAAGAAAGCAAGAAAGCGATTCCAGGAAACTCGCGATCGAAGCAGGATCAACGCGTGCGATCGCGAGCCGTCAAAATTGTCACGAAGCCCAGATCGAGGGCGCCACGACCCGATCGCGAGCCATCGAGTATCGGCCGCTAGATTTGTTCGCGAGACCGGCCGATAGCCGACCACGAGCAATCAAGTCGACGTGCGAAGAATCAGCGAGCTCGTCACCCTAGCTCGCACGTGAACACGGAGATCAGCGTCAGAATTCCTCGCGACCTTCCAGGTCGCGAGGTCATCCATGGCGCCCTAAGCTCATCGTCGCGACACCTCCTCGGTCCGTTTAAGTCGACTTGTCAAGTCGAAATATGACCGAGTTTGCTCGCAAAGAGGTTTTCAAAAGTTGAGATAAATTTGCCTCTCTTTGAAGCGCGAAACATCTTGGGATACATGAAATTCTTAAAGAGCGCTTGCAAGCAAGAAGAAACGGGGAAATTTGAGAAAATTACCTAACGAAGAACTGCGGTGCCGTCTTGCAAAGAAGCTCCTCGGGCGAAGGATCCCGGCGTTTCACGTTAGAGTGCGAGATCGCCGGCGACTTTCCAAATGTTTTGTGCGACTTGAGAGCATCAATCGATGCCATTGAGCGTTTTCAACCGGCTACACCAGGAAAGACGAAGCGAAGATTTCAGCGATGATGGTGACGGTTGATCACTATCAAAGTATCGTCGAAGCGTGTTGGTAAGATGGATTTGTTTTCACTGCGATTTTGTTATTTTAGATATTCCAATTAAACAACAACCGCTAATCTTAGGTAGACCTTTTCTAGCAACGGTGGCGCTTGATTGAGTGCGAAGGCAATCTCACGTTTCGTGTTAACGATGAGGAGCTCAAGATTTCCATATCTGACGCCATCAAGCAACACGGCGTTGAAAGCGGAAGATTCGCTCGATCACTACTGCCGCCACGCTCTCACGCTTGAGGGTTTTCGCACGGAGGATCTTGCGAGAAGGAAGAAGTGGACTCGGCATGGAACTCCGAAGTGTATCATTCAAGTTTGGGGCCACTTCCATAGTCAGTGGTGGAGATCCGTGAATCTAAGTTTAGGAGGATCCACGAGTTGAAGGATTGCTTGCCAAAACGCCGGATTGAAAAAGGTTAGTAATGGTCTAGCTAAAGGCGTTAAATTAAGCACTTGTTGGGAGGTAACCCAGCGGTTTCTTATTTTGTTTTTGTGTTTTGTTTTGTTTTTCGTTTGTGTTGCTTCTTGTTTGTTTTTCTTCGTTGGTTTCGTCGATCAACGAGTTAAGTGAAGTGTGTTAATCCATGTGGCATGACGATAGAAATTTTTGTGAAATTTAATGATAGTGCGCATGATATGTTAGAAATGACGCATGAATGGCGTGAGATGGCTTCAGGCTTGTTGTTTTTCACCATTTGCTTATCTGTGAGACTTGAGCTTCCGTATACATATCTTGACAGTTCGATTAATCATGTGTGATATCATGCATGTGATTATCTTCTAGAACTCCTGCTTTTACGTATCGAGCGCAATATGTGTTTCAATTTGGAAAGGATAAAGGCCGTCTTTGTTAACCACATATTCACCCAAACACTAACCCGATGATATATACCATTTGCTTTCTTTGAGCCTTTATTAGACTTTTCTTTCGATTAACGGATGATAGGAGGTGAGGATGGATATGGGAATCAAAAGGGTTGAAATTTTGATGTAGTTATGGCGAGAAAAGTTTCTTTTAGAAAAATACATCGTGGTGAAGAATAGTACCTTGTTGTGAAAATTAAACCTATAAGCTCTAGAAAAGAAACCAAAAAGAAAATGTTAAGTTCACTATGAGTGTTGAGCATAAAGGGTCTTTAATCAAAGTATGGTATTCGTGGCATTAAATGTTGATTTATGCGTTGGGAGAGAGAAAAGGACAAAGTCCATATGTGTCGAAATGTATAAATGATGGTGCTTGGAATATTCTTGAGTCACTTAGCCATATATTATCCTACCTTAACCAATGTGCTACATTATAACCTATCAAAGACCTCTTTGATCCTTATTTGAACACATTTGGCTGGTGGAGATGTTAGAAACGCAAGCCTATGGTAAGGCGTTGCATTGCATTGATCGTGAGTGTATACACGTCCTTAATTTCTTTATGAGTTTGAGTGTATCCTATATATTTTACACACATGCCTTTGTGAGGTTGAAATAAATGAGTTTTGCCCTCGATGGTTGTTTGTGTTGAGTTAACGCTCGCTCGTAATGCGCTAATGTTTTGGCGTTAATATGTTTTGAGGCTTATAATGGTTATCTTCTTTGCTACGCTCGTTGATCTTTCGTTGTTCTTCTTTTCTTGTTTGAGGACAAACAATGCTTTAAGTTGGGGGTTTGATAAGCGATTTTACGCGTTATAGTTGATATTTGAAGATGAGTTTAGCTCGTTTAATGTGCGTTTATGTATCGATTCTTAATGTTTTATCTTTCTAGAAGAATCGCTCTTGGGTTTCTCTTTGGTGTTTTGTAGGCTTTTCGGTGATAATCGATGCATAAGGCAAATATGTAACCAAAGATGATTAAATGGATATGAAAATATGGATGTGAAAAGTTTACAATGTTAAGAGCATCTCGATAGGAGTCCATAGGCGCAAGCGGATCGCACGTGGAGTTCGGACACGAGAAGCGAGCGAAAGCGATGAAGTCCGAGGCAGGAGAGCTCGGACTGACGAATCGCCGAACGCCCAAAACTCGGACTGTCATGCATGAGCCCGCTGTGGCGAGCGGCAGACCAAATTAGGGTTTTCACCTAATCTATAAATAGTACCCTCGCCCCCAAGCGGACCCAGCACCTATTTTGCGTTTTCTCGTCATAGTTTTCCATTTATTTTCGCTTCTAGCTTTGATTTAGATTAATTCTAGTATTAGTTTTCCATCATTCGCAATTGTTCTACGCATTGTTATCGATTCGAACGTGTTGTCGAAGAATTCCACGCTTTCGATTTTCCGACCGAGTCTGGATTCAACCAACGATTGTTCATCCAACGCCATCACGGGTTTTATATATTTAATTTTCGTTTTATGGTTAAATCTTTTTATTCGTTATTATGTCTAGTTTTTCGCTCTAATCCTGTGGTTCTGCATGATTTATCCTATATGTTGTGATTCCATCGCTTGTATTTACCTTCGGCATCGATTCATGATTCGATTGTGCTTATTTATATGTGTTGATTTCTCATCAATCTTGATGCATATCTAGTTGCCGTTAATTACGTGAATGTATTAATTGTCAATCGATCTCGAATGCATGTATGATGAGCATCGAGTCGAATGAGATAGATATTCGAGGAAGCATATTCTCTGATCCTTTGAGTTGCTTTTTTCCTGAGACGAATAGTAATAGGAAAACTAGTAATCAACCGCTTTTGTCGTAATGTAAATTGTTGGCTAATATGTGATCTTCCATCTTGTCTCGATTAAAATGGTTAATAGGGATAAATACATTGTGATGGATTAATGCATCCTGTGGTTGGTTCTTCTATTTGTTTCTCGATTTTTATCTGCTTTTTATTTTCTGCTTTTTACCTTTGCTTTGATTTAATTAGTTCAAGCCCAAAATCTACCAAACCTTTAATGTTTTCGATAATGATGAATCATTGTGATTAGCTGTTTTGGATTACAATCCTCGGATACGATATCTTACCTTCTATATACGCCTTTACGTATGAAAAGGAGCGATCACTTCCTCAAAAGGAAAGGAGGCCGTCATCCTGCCCTGGAACCTCGTATAAAGCCACTCTGGCGACTCATCCCTTGAGGTATACTGGAGGAGGAGGTAGGGTCCTCTAGGTGCTGCCCGTAAATCTTGACACGTAAGTCGGTGACTCACGAATGGGCAAATCTCCCACCAAGTCGTAGCTGCCATCGCCCGGTAGATGTAATCTCTCGATATCTCGACATACCCATCCAGTGCGGGAGTATCGCTAGAAGGCGCTGGATGCCGTCATGTCGATCGGCACGTGGGCTCGGGCGCTCTCCAAAGCCGGAGATAATATGCGAGAACTACCCAAGTCTTCCCAACGACATCACGGGGGCGATAAATACTCACCTCCTCCTAGGGGTGGGTGTGGTCCAATCCTCCTCCTCAGAGATATCTCATCTCATCTCGTCATAACAAAACTAACATAAGTCGACTATCGTCATCTCAGCGAGCAAGGATATCTTAAGCGTAGCGTGAGCAACTAGATAAGGTCAAGCAAGTCTATAAGGTAGGCAACATCATACTGCACAATACTTACCACAACTTACCTTCTTAGTCTTACCCAAGCGTATACATAAGCCAACAACGTCTTAATATAAGCTACGAGATTCTTATTCTATACCAAACACTCGAACTAGAGTTCAACGGACTCTATCGTATTCTGGAGGCAGAATTAGGAGTTCTGTTCTTCATAACAAATGAAGATCAGTGCGTTAGAGTACGTAGGTGAAAACCATGCGTAAATCGAGTCTAACGAGGAGATCTAGCTAAAAAATCTACTGCGCAGTGCAGGAAATTTGCGCGATCGTGCAAATTGCAAATCGAGCGTATGTCGGCACGCTCTACCATCTTCGGTTTTTAAGTTGAGGCTGAACATTCTGAAGCCTTAAGTGACGCTCCATGTTGTGTTGATGCTCACCATGTCCGAAGTAGTGATGAAGTGTCGGCGTTGTTCATCTTTAAGGTTGAGGTCACTGGTTCATCCTTCTCGCTCGTCTTCGTCGCTCGAGCTCGAGGCCACCATTACTCTCGTTCTTCCTATCGTTCTTTGTTATCGCATAAAGGAAAAGTTCGTACTTCTATGTTCTTTCAGACACGTGAACATGCTCCTTAGAGTCTAAGTTAGTCTTATGATAACATATCGTTCATCATAAATAAAATTTTGAAAGTCAAGGTAAAGTTTTATTTGCAATTCGGAGTATGATTTAAAAGATCGTCATGATCAACTCATATACATATTCAAAATGAATTCGTTCATTTCATGTTGATCATTCGACTCGATACTACCATACACTTCCATCTCAATACTTGAGCAATTGTATTGGTTCGATTCAAAATTCTTGGCAAAATTTTCTTCTTAATTTCAAAATTTTCATAATCATAAAAATTCTCAAAAGTTTCTCTAACTTGCTCATCATGCGAAATCTTCCATTTCATGAGTTTGAGAAAGAAATGCGATTACCTTTTCCGATTGAGCTCGATGTGATGGAGTGTTGAGAGGAGTCGGTAGGTTTCTAGAAGTCCGGTGACTCGATCTAGACTTAGAATAAAAGGTTTTGGGTTTACAAAAGCAAGCGCTGACATACCATTACATCACGACCAACCTTCGGACCGAGGTTGACACTAGATCGGAGTAGTATTTTAGGTATCATGGATAAAATAGAGATGCATAAAAATAAGCTAACATGCTGAACAGAATAGAGATGATGTTATATTGTTTTGAAAAGGTTTAGGCCATCGGACCCAAAACTGGGCCGATCCGATGGACCTCAATAGTTTATAAACATAAAGCGTAAATAAGGGAGTTCGGTATAGCAA
Organism: Salvia rosmarinus; assembly: GCA_036937905.1. Classification (NCBI taxonomy): domain Eukaryota; kingdom Viridiplantae; phylum Streptophyta; class Magnoliopsida; order Lamiales; family Lamiaceae; genus Salvia; species Salvia rosmarinus. Next base: position 11,263 of record JAODLM010000339.1, read on the forward strand.
TGAAAGTGGAATACACGATATATATTCAAGGTATAAACCACAAATTCAAGTAAATCGGTCAGGACATGGACTCCTCAACACATTCCCCATCATCACATCGAGCTCAACCCGCACATTTAAAACAAACATGGGCTAAGTACAAGAAATTGCACTTAGTGGACTCATGCCGAAAACATTTGATAGAATTTGGATTACGCCAATATCGGGTAAGTACAGTGGTTTTAGTTAAAATGCCTTGTGCTTACCAAATCATTTTCGGTCAGAAACATAGCTCTCCGAGCATTTTCTGGTGTGTATGGTCCGTATCTCATAGTCACAATACATAATAATAATAATAAACTGCCGAGAGTGAGGCTCTCCCATCTGACGCCGTGACCGGCCGTAATCCGCATACAAAGACACACTCTGCAAGCATATGTTAACACAACAGATAGTTCCAACCTTCACGCCAATCCTAGCCTGCATTTATCATCCCACAGACCCGACATTAAAAAGGTCTGGCTACCACAACAATTGATATAATAGTTCCAACCATCTCACATTTCTACCCGGCAAATGACAGATCCATACACAAAACGAAATATTTTGCGTAATGCAAGAAACATTTGTTAAGCACAGGATAAGTCGTAAATAAACTCATTTGAAATAAAGAAAGTCACGTTAGTGGGAAGAAAAGGCCCACATTTTAAAGATAGCACCCTGACTATGGTTCGTTGTAAAGTCCCAGTTCGCTCGTCAAAATCCGTCAGCTTATTGCCCACACCTTTCGAAAAAGCGAGCTTTAGTACGTCGCTCAAGTCTCTCGAGACTTCAGAAAACTAAGATAAACTTCGATATTTCATATCGATGTGAAATTCCTTAGTGAATTCATACGTGTCTAACACGATATGATCGACTTGTTCTCGCTCTTCGAGATACTTTCAACGATAAGCACGTTTTTCGATATATGGATTTCATTTGGGAAATCTTTTCTTACTAATGAGGTATCGACTCAATTAGTATATCTTACGCACTCAACGATTTATAAGCGTATAATCGACGCTTGGCTCGAAAAGTCAACGTCAACACGGTCAACAAAGTCAACGATTTTACTTTTAAATAGTAAGTTTACTATTTTGTTTTATAAATCGAATTTGATCGATTTGAAAATGTAAAGTCCTATTTCGATTAATCACGTAAATCAAGGACTTATAAATATTTTCGGATTTTAATAACCCTTTTATAATAAAAAGCAGATTTTGGTTTTTAAAACGTTATAAATGAACGCTCGCTCTTAAACATAGCAATCTATGTTTATAAAATTTTGTAAAATTTAAAACCGTCCAGAATATTAATTTAGCAAATATTTCATTAATAAACTGTTTTAAAAGGATTTAAAACTTTATTAATTATCGAAAACTTCGATAATTAATTTAAAAATGTCAAATGACTTTTGAAAATTTTTCTAAATTAATATAGTGCATTATTATACACTATGGTCCAGAATATGAATTTATAAAATTCATATGACATTATTTGTTATTTATTATATATATACATATATATCATTACGTAATTCCAATAAATAGGGATAATTATCCAAAATTTCCCAAAATTGATATATACTTAGTATAATATCCCAACATCAATATACATCATCAATATAACCTATAGTTCACCATAACCATTCATTTAATAATATATAGCATTTTTCACGAATAACTTGATAATTACCAAATAATTAGCAAATAATTTCTAAAAATTCTAAATAAATTCCAACATGATCAAACATTATATTATAACATTGTAACATCATAACATCAACCAAACTAATTTAAATCGTCACCATATGAGCTTGTAAGTCTTTTTGATTTTATTTAGTATTTGGTTTTCAAAATTTAATAGTTATATACTATGTTTATACACTATAGTATAGTAATATAACATCATTTAATTATCAAAACCAATTAAATCATCACCATATAAGATTGTAAGCTCTTATTTGATTTAAATAGGTAAATGATTTCCAAAATTCTAGTAAATTTACACAATGCATAAATAATATACTAAAGCATTAATACACCATTGTATGATAAAAATAAAATCATACACCAACCCATACTTTCCTAAAGTTCACTATGATAATTAAAAATTAAGCATATGGTTTTCAAAAATTTAATTAAATCATATAACATATAAACAATATATTAAAGCATTAATATGTCATTACAAGTTGAAATAAAAATTATACACCAAGGTATGCTCATACATAGCTCACGGTTTTAATGAAATAATTAGCTAGGGTTTTTCAAAATTTTAAATAACATACCATAGTCTTAAATCATAACATAGATCATACATTCATCATAAAATGATTAAAACATGCTTTCACTACCATTTCATTTTTAACCATTTTCTAAAATTATAACAAATATATCCTATAGTTTCAAAATAATATAAGCATGCTAGATCCATTTCAAAAATTAAATAAACAATACCATATGTTTATTCTAACATATATTCACATATTTGGAAATAGAAATCATCAAGAACAACATATCTCATGCTCTAGAACATTAAAACACATATGTATACATATATAGAAATTCGAACCTACATAAATATATACAAGAGCATGCTCGATTTTTCACGGAATAAATGAGGATATAATCGATACTTATGGTCCATGTTTACCTTGGAAGAATAGATTCACAAGAGTATTGTAGGTATCAAGGTTTGGGAGGAGAAATGGAGAGAAGAGATGAAGCTTTAGAAAGTAGGAAGAGCTCTGTTTTCGGTCAGAGAAAAATGGAGTATTTTGTGAGTTCCTATTGTGAGTGTGAGTATAATGCGAGGAATGTGAGAGCCCCCATACCCCTCTCTTCAACATACACGCTGCACACACACCTCACCAATGGGCATAATGCTGTAAAAATGATGAGAGTATAGTAATCATTTGCTAGTGTGTATGTATGGTCAAAATATGAATCCAGCTTTGTTTAAAGAATGCTGGTTTTAGGGTGTTTTAGGGTGGTTTAATTTTTATTCCATCCCTAATACTAGATATATATATCATACATAATCATAGATATATATTAGCCATTAAAATAATTAATTCCAACATATAGCACATAATCGATTTTACCGATCAAATTAGGAAAATAGGAATAAAATACAAATCACACCTATTATTGATACTCATGCCATTTTCGATCAAATATACATATATACATCATAATATATGATTTAGATATTAAATAATATCATAGGATAAAATTATAGCTTTAATTTATGCATAAGAAACCCTAATTTCAATATTAGGTTTCGAAAATTATAATTATAAGCTATCGAGTTTTAATGGTCTAAAACTGATTTCATAGCTTAATAATACCCATATATATCATAACATATAGTTTAGATACCATATGATAATTTAATGGTGTTATTTCATGTGAAAACCAAAGTTTATAAACTTGTGGTTTTCGAAAATTTCAATACCAAATTATCGAATTTTAATAACGAAAATTCGATTTTAATAAATATTAATACTGAAATTATATAAATAATAATAGAAAATTATTTATTATAATTTCCTGAGTATTAAACTCATTTTTCAAACGCTCTCTGACGCCGACGCTCAAAACGTCCTCAAACGCTCAAAATCGACTCATCTCAAAATGGTCGCAGAAGCTCATACTTACTAAATAAATATATTCCTTTTAATAAAGGAATTAAGATGGAAAATTAATTCCAAGCTTCAACGCCGTAAATTTTCATGAAAAGCTCGACGTCGATACGCTGTGACGTTAAAATATATCACTTAATCATTTCGTAATATTTCAATCCTTTAATTCACAACCTTAGTGAATTATGAAAGGAATTCATTATAACGATATCGATCGAAATCACAAGATTCGATGTCGTAAAATAATATACGGTAAAACCCTAATTACGGTTTAGAAAACCGTAATCGTGATATTCGCTTCTTCGAATATTACAAAAGTATAATACACCCCATGGACAAAGTTTTATCTTCTGCGAAATTACATGATGAATCGATAAAAGATTAAGAAGAAATGACTATATCCAAGGATATTACAAACGATGGCGCCAGATCGAGGACCTCTCTAAAAGAGTTTAAAGTAAGAATATATGAAAAATATATTCTAAGATCGATAAAGTGAAAAAAGAAAAAGAAAAAGGGAATTGAATCATTCATACTGGAATAGGAATGAATGATAGTGATAGAGACATGGCGATCTCTCGATAAGATTTCATTATTGAAATATATCAATATCGAAGGATAAGTTGATGTAAACTCAACACGAATGCTATCGTTAAAAGCATAACAGCGACAAGAGAAGTATAGGGTGAATGAGGCGATAGAAGACCATAGCAGGGAACATAATGTCCCGATGGAAAGGACATGACATGAATAGACACTTACTTGAATAAGCGAAAGACCGTTGACCAAAGCCTATGCTTCGCAGACCAAAGATCAACGAACAAAAAGGCGGATAGGCGTGAGGAAAATTTCTCAAAATACGAAGATCTTGTTCGATATAGGTCTTCGCTTTTGACATCGCACAAGTATGCGAGAAGCGATAGAACCCAACTCGGGAATAAGCAAGAAATGAAAATCTCCTTACCTATATGAGAATTTGACCATCGCAAGTGTTGCTAGCTCGAATTGAACCTAGAATGGCCAAGTGCTATCCAATGATTTGATCATTATATCTATGGACGTAGATATAAGTTTAGAGAAAGAAGTTTGAAATGGTTGTCATTCATGTGATTAGTGACTGGCTCATCTTTTCGTTAGAGGTTTTACACGCACAATATCAGTACCTGCTCTAAGCCTATCGAATATCTTTAACAACATCGATCGAAGATGTAAAGCGTAAAATGAGTATTATGATAAGTCTCAGTCGTGGTCACAAGTAGTCATATATATATCGTCTTAAAGTGTATAATTCTTTAAGAGATCCTTCTTAAAAATTCCTCCATTGCTTAATTTAAGTCAGACTCATCTAGAACTATGTTTCTGGATGTCAGAAAGAGTTCGATGAAAAAGTTAACCTAAGCCCTACAGGTTATAACTCACACGAGCAGTATCGGCTCTTTTGATATGAATTAGGAATGAATTTAGAACAGTTTGGAAAAATTTTTGCGCCTCGGATGGATACTCGTGAACTATAGAGTGTTAGCTGAGGATGGTATCCAACGACTTATCGGTCATTTACCAGGATCGGCGAATTTTGCAAAAGAAGTATCAAAGAATATTTCTCCATGAGAAAAATTCAAAGTGGGGACTTACGTGATTTGTCAGCAGCTCAAGTATATGGAATGACACCTACGAGTACTGGTCACGGTCCCCAGCAAGTTACCGACATGGTATAAAGGAATGGTTGTACCGATATTCCAACGCCGCCCCGTCTGTGCACTGTAATTGTAGCGAAATAGAGCGAGAATGGCAAGGGACGGATCTTATCGCCCTCGCGGATTGGGAGAATTACCGCTACCAACCCAGCACGTACTACGATAAAGTAACACCAACTTATGGTATTGAAGAAGAAGCGGGCGACGACTCGCTCTCTAAAGAGAACGACCATCGAGTATGAAAACAAAACGATTGAGAAAGCAAGTTTCAGGAAAGTACAACTCGACGAAGGTCACTCATGACTGAATCCTAGGATCCTATAAGACTTATATGTAAATAATGGTTTATGATGAAAATGATGTGATTATAATATGTAAAATAAAGCGTAGTTCGAAGAGTTTATGAATATGGTGAAGAAGTGTCAAAGCTTTGAGTGTAAAAGAGCTGACGCTTGTAATCAATCAGCTCGTAGACCGACCTCGTAGTAATGTATTTCAGGAAAGAACATAGAAAGATGAATTATGAGAATATTATTACATCCCGAGAACAAAAGCGAGATGGAATGGAAATAAGAACAAAGCAAAATCGAAATGAAATTTCAACCTAAAGACTAGAAGAAAATCAAAGAGCGAAATGATACGAAGTCAAGATGATAAATGTCACCATGCGATAAGTTATGAGTATAGTCTTTTTATTCGATGTTCACGCGACTTGAAGTCCAAATCGACTATGACTTTTTCGTAGAAACTAAATAGAAATGTGATCAAAGAATCAATTGATGCAAGTATCATAAATTTTTACAAAGAAGAGACTACTATGTGGTAGAAAATTGTTGATAGACAAATCGAAAATTTAGTTTAGTGACATGAGTAAATTTCGAGTGAGAGTAATGTTGATAAACCTTACAACTTATGATTACCTAATACGGTTATATAAGGTTTCAAATTTATTCATTACCCAATTTCCGCTACAGTTTAACTCGGATCTAGTTCGAATTGAGAAATCACTGAGTTTCTCAATTTTTCAAGAAGTTACAACCTAAAAATTCTAAATGTCCTTTCGAACTGATCGTCCCTTTTTCATAAGAAAAGGCGAGATAGAAGGTGAAGAGTATCGTATCCATGTGGATTGTAATGTGAAATGTGGTAACTCAACAAGATTCATCATTATCCAAGAAACATAAAAGGTTTGGTAAGATTTTAGGCTTTCGAACTCAATCCAAAGCAGAGGTAACAAAACAAAATAAAATAAAGCAATAAACACTCGATGTTAAAACAGATAAGGAACTCAACCTAGGATGCATTAATCCAACCACAACGTATGTTTATCCTGCTCCTATTAACCAATTTTAATCCGCATAAGATGGAAGATCACATATATAACCGATAATTTCTTTATTAAAAGGGTCAGAGATTACTAGTTTTCCTATTACTATTACGCCTCTAGGTGAAAACAAGCAACCCAAACGATCACAAGAATATGCTTCCTACTAATATCCTATCTCAAATACGACTCAATGCTCATTCAGATTATGCATTCGAGATCGATCGACAATTAATACAATTACGTAATTAACCGACAAACTAGATATGCATCAAGATTGATCGAAATCAACACATATAAATAAGCACAATCGAATCGTAATCAATGTAGAAGGTAAATACGATAACAGAATCACAACATATAGGATCAAATCATGCAAACCCTAGGATTAGAACGAAAAACTAGCTGACATAATAAACAATAAAATACGATTTAACCATAAAACGAAAATTAAATATATAAAACCCGATGAAGCGTTGATGAACAATCGCTGGGTAATCCCAACCTCAAATAAAACGGAAATATAAAGATCGTCCGACAAACGCTCCGATCAACATAAACGTAAACTAATAAAGAACAATGATCAAATCAACACTAGAATGAAAATAATGGAAGAAGCTAAAAATCAGAAACTTATGAAAACCGAGTAAAAGAGGCTCGAATCGTGGGCGGTTAGCGAGGGGTGCCATATATAGCACACCCCAAACCCCATTTCCTTCCGCCGGATCTGACTGTGTCTCAAGAGCTTTTTCGCAGGCCGCCTCGGCGATGGTACCACACCCGCCAGCGGTCGCTAGCAATTGAAACGGTCGCAGAAATCATCCAAGAGCTTTTCTCGGCGGCTGCTGCGCACGAGGTCGCGGTCGGGTCACCGGGTTCTCGCTGGTTGCTTAGCGGCCAGCCTAGTGACCACTAGGTCTGGTCGCTAGAAAAGTCGATTGTGATATGATCCTCGCTTGTGATGGAGAATCAATCGACGCAAACGGAAGACTTGATAAAACTCAAACAACGGATATCCCAAACCTCTCGAATCTAACCTCAAGTGATATAGGTCAAGATTTCGCCTATACCCCAACTCAGATGGTTGACGCAGCAACCTGGGACGATGAACGACACACAACAGTGGTGGTTATCTCGCTGATTCACCGGATAATGAACTCGACTGGCAAACCAAGAAGAACTCAAATACTCTCAAGAGAGAAGAAGAAACTCACGCTTATTATCAAAGATGGTCCGATTTGCTCATCACATTACAAGCCTTTATATAGCTAAAAGAATCCTAGTTCTAATAGGAAATATCAAAGATTTGACCTAATCCTATAAGAATCAAAGACTAAGTCAAATATGCTTAAAATAGGCCCAAAACTAACGTAAAATTAACATGTCTAAAATGGGCCTTAATAATCCCACTAAATTAAGCAATTAAAGATAAAATATCACGCCCAATATGCAAAATAAATCAAGATTAAACATCTTCAAGTTCCACCCATTTCGCTCCATGAAATTGATGATTCTCGACCGGTCGATCCACTCTCTCCAATGGGCTTCTTATTCAACTCTTGCCCCACACTTCGGACTAAGCCCATCAAGCTCTTTGAACTTGCTCCGTGCCTTGTAATCGCCCAACAGAACACGCACCGGTTTGGAATCAACGAACTGGGCGCATCATTCCTCCTCAAGAGGATTTGTCCTCAAACCAAGTCGCCACCTACATCAAACGGACTCAAATCAAGAATCATTGAAAGCATTAACATTATACTCACTGTAAGTCCAAGCTTTGTAGCATTATCATTGATGCGCCCAACACTTGAAAAGTCCATCGCCTGAAGAACTTAGAACGTCACTGACTGAACCTCTCTTCAGATATGCAGCCATACCCAATCACCGGTTCAAACACCACCCACGACCCCTTGTTACTTTGTTTGTGACGCCGCCCCTCAATGTTCTCCTCGCCTTGATCTCGCTTAACAAAATCACTTCTCGCCATCAAGATTAGTATGTTCTGATAGGTAAAGGAGACAAATCCAATGGAGTCAAAGGATTAAAACCATACACAATCTCAAATGGCGTAAAACTTAGTAGCAGTAACGAATGTAACGTTATATGCAAACCCATGAGGCAAACACTCTTCCCAAGACTTAATGGTTTTTTATTACGGTTTCAAGCAAAGTCGACAAAGTCCTATTAACTACCCTGCTTGACCATCACTTGATGACAAGTAGAAAACAATAATTTAGTACCTAACTCGCACCACAACGCCTTCCAAAGTAGCTCAAAACTTAGCATCACGATCGGAAACAATAGTTCTAGGTATACCATGCAATCTAACAATTTCACGAAAGAACAATTCAACCAACGAGAGACGATATAGATTTATGACATGGAATGAAATGTGCCATCTTAGAATCGATCAACAACCACAAAGATGGAATCCTACCACTTTTACCCTAGGCAATCCAACACAAAATCCATTGAAATATCAATCCAAGGCAGAGAACAGCAATGCGTGTACAACCCATGGAACTAGTCCCGACTTAGCTTGCCTACACGCAACACAACGACCACAAATCTCTCAACATCACGCTTCATAGAGGCCAAAAGAAATGTTCATGTAAAAACTAAGGTCTTAGAAATACCAAATGTCCCATCAATCCCCACCAGAGACTCAAGTAAACAAATCACGAAAGAGCATTTAGAACACACAACTTATTCTTCCTAAAAAGATATTCATCATGCCTAAAATACCTCCACTAGCGTATCGCTCACAAGCTCGATATATCTCACCAAAATCAGCATCATTCGATACACACCTTAATGCACTCAAAACCAAGCAACTTAGCATCTAGAGTAGTAGATCAAGGCATACTCGAGAAAGGCATCACCACCACATTCTCTTTACCTTGCTTATACTTGACGACGATGGAAACGCCTCAATGAACTCCATCCACCTAGCATGCCTCTTGTTCAGCTTTGTGTTGCCCTTCAAATGCTTCAACGACTCATGATCGTGTGAATGACAAACCTATTGACCACAAATAGTGTTGCCACGTTGCAATGCTCGACCAGCTGCATAACCCTTATCATACGCTGATAGCTCATCGTTGTCTGCTCAGCTCATCAAGATGCCACCCACGCCTCTTGCATCAACACCGCACCAATACCCACACCAAGCATCACATTCAATCTCAAACGTTTAGAAAAGTTAGGAAGAGATAATACCGGGCGTGAGTCAACTTCAGTCAAAAGTCGAACGCATCTTCAGCGCCTTTCCCCACTTGAACTCCACGCTCTTCTTGATCACTCCATGGGGCTGCAATAGTGTAATTGAGGTACAAACCTCCATAAAAGCTAGCAAGCCCGTGGAAACCCTAACTCTCCAATGGTTTTCGCCCGCCACTTGAATAGCCCGAATCTTCTCCTCATCAACTTGTACACCCCGCACTAACAACAAAACCAAGGAACACGAGTTTGTCCGCATAAAAGAGCGACTTCTAAGATTAGCAAACAATCTCTCTTCCTAAGCGCTCTAGAATGCACCTCAAATGTCCTCACTCACATGGTTTCGCTATATACTAAGATATCATCAAAGTAGACAACTACAAATCGCAATATAAGCACGTAACATGATTCATAAGACGATAAACGCATTTAGGTGCATTAGTCAATCCAAACGGTATAACTAACCACTCATACAAACCAAGTTTAGTTTTAAAAGCGCCCACTCATCACCCTCTTTCGATTCGAATTTGATGATAACCACTTTCAAATCTATCTTAGAAAACACACAAGAACCATGCAACTCATCTAGCATATCATCCAGACGTAGGAATAGGATGGCGATACTTTACCGTGATATTATTGATGGATCGGCAATCACAAAGACATCCTCCAAGTCGAGTCCTTCGGGCACGAGTAAACGGGACGCACAAGGACTCAAACTCTCTCTCACGTGCCCTTGGCCAAGAATCATCGATTTGCTCTCTCCAACTCCTTCGCTCCTCGTGATTGGTCTGCATGCGGTCGGTTTGGCGCTGTTCGCACGAAATCAATTTGATGCTCAATTCTCGAATGGTAAGCCATGAGGTGTATCCTCGAAAACATCATCAAACCCGCAAAAGAACTAATAGAAGGGGTAGAAGGAGATCGTTAGTGATAATCAAATTCTCCTGTACAACAAAGACGATCAACCACTCGCTCATTCACCACCCACTTCAGATCACCAGCCTTGCAAGCAAGGACTCGATCATCTCATTCTCCCTTCTCGCAACCGCCTCCGCATCGACTTCACTTTGTCACCCCTTCGACATCCGCACTGATCCTCATAAACTTGGAAGGAGTAAGAGAACAAGTGATACCTTCTTCCGCTTATACCGGGTATATCTGGCGAAGCCATCATGAATAACTCGGCGATCAAACCGCCAAGGACGCCCAACAAGACGTGGCTCGCTTGCATGGGAATCACATCACACATCACCTCATCCTCATACTTCCCAATGCTAATAGGAACCTGCACTGCCTCCACCTTGATGATGCCGGTATCATTCAGCCATCAGACGTATGGTTTGGGATGCTCACCACGTGAGCCCCACTCTCAACCATGGTTGCACTAGCCACATTCTGCAACTCCTCCGCCTATAATGACGCCGCACACCTTATCTTCATACGACATCTCGTGGAAGATGTTTTCTCGCGTTTATCTCCTGGGTCGAGTTTGACACTCAACACTCTCCTAGCAACAAATAGTTCCCGCCGGTGGTAAGATTTCTTCAATCTCCTTCTCGAATCTACTACTACCTCATCAGATCTTCCAAGGCCGCATCTCCTCATCATCCGTCACCACCTCTCCATCGCCTCTCATGATCATGACCTCTGTTCGACAATCTCTAGAATAATGTCCAAAACCATGACAAGTAAAGCACTTAACATCACGATTTCGTATCACGGAGCACTCGACTTGTTGATTTCAAGCATCCGCTTGGGCGAATAAATGGCTTCCTTTCTTCTCTATGTGCCTCCTTCTTCCATTGGTTCCCTTGAAAAGGAACCACTAGAGGCTGGTTGGTCTCGCCTCCACCAGGCCGATTCGACCTCCAATTGTTCCGACTGCCCGGTTGCCGCCACAGCATTACTACCCTCTCTCGAGTCGATACTCACCTTTACCATGTGCACCATATCATCCACTCAACATAATGCCAGCCCACTCTATCTCGAACTCCTCCAATTCAGACCAAGAATCTCGCCATTGTGGCTTCCGCCTCTTCCACATTAGCTCGAATCATCATACTCCATCTCTTTATAGTACTCATCCACACCCTACTACCTGCCTCAAATTCTGCAACTTGTCAGACAACTCACGATAGTAATGAGGAGGAACAAACGCCTCATCACCGCCTTCATGTCGTCCCATGTATCAATTGGTGGTTCCTCGCCTTCACTGCTGGTCACCAACCGATCCCACCAAACAAGTGCATAATCGAAACTCAATTGTCGCCACTTCACTTCGAGATCGTAATAGTTATGGCATTCAACATGAGTTCCACCTTCTCTCCCACTCGAGATACACTCGATCATTCTTCCTCGAAGGAGGGAATATTCATCCCGATGTGCCCAAATTGTTATCTTCTCGATCTCTTCCTCTGGTGCCTATCTTCAAAATCTGAAAATTCTTCTTCCTCATCTTCAAATTCAGCCCTTCAGATCATTCGCTCGACGGAGGTCCACCCTTCCTCCCCACGCCCTCCACCGATATATGATCGGATCTCGCCGCCGCCTCATCGTTTCTACGATTCTCTGCCAAACTCCCTAGTGATGCTCATGCACCCTTCGATTTCCTTTGTGACGATTTTTCCTAGTTCACTGTAAGGCCTCAAATAAGAATTTGGTCCGAGGCCACATCTTCTTCTTCGTCCAGATCGAACCATCGGAATCGCTTTCTTAGATATAGCGCAAGAAACAAAAGAACCTCACAACCTCACAAACACTGTATCACTCAAGAAAACACTCAACACTCGTGTATCACCCAATAATCGCTTTTTCTTCACTCTAATAATCTCACTCTCTCGCTTTTTCCACTCAAATTCTCTTAAGAGCTCGAATTTCAATCTACCAACAAAACAATCGACAAATTTTTTTTTTTTTTTTTTTTTAAAAGCTACACGAACCGACTCAAAGGCTCTAACTACCCGAAAGACCGAGGACACGAAGACACGACATCGAAAACTCAAAACGTGGTGTAAATTTGCTCAACACGATCTATTCTACCCAAGGAACCCGTAAAACACAACGAGATTTAACCGAATTTCGGAAAATTGCACATGATAAGCACCAAACGACTAAACGCATTAAGGAACGAAAGAAAAAATGCTCAAGCAAGATTCATTTTTTTTTTTTTTTTTTGATTTTTTCGATCCTCACTAACTGTGATGCTAAAAAATCAAGAACAAAAAAAAAAAATTTAATTGCAGATATTGATATGGATAATGATAGCCCAAATGAATATGGATAAGGAATGATATGGATAGGATACGGATAACTGCCCGATATGATATTATGGATAATGATAGTATGATGATATGGATATGGATAACAATATGGATAATGATCACGATATGGTCAATTTAGATACGGATGAAAAAAAAAACCCTAGCCGCCACCCACAAACGGAACGAAAGACAAACGAAACGAAAACGAGGACACAAAAGCAACCAATATGACTGATCGACACGTTTATAACAAAAAGACAAACGGAAACAAAAAACTCGAACGAAAATCAAGAGAAAAGGAACGACACTGGACGATAACTCGCTCGATACCTAAATGATATGATCCTCGCTTGATGGAGAATCAATCGACGCAAGGAAGACTGATAAAACTCAACCAACGGATATCCCAAAACCTCTCGAATCTAACCTCAAGTGATACGGGTCATTTATTTATACCCAACTAGATGGTTGACGCAGAACCTGGACGATGAACACACACAACGTGGTGGTTATCTCTGATTCACGGATAATGAACTCGACTGGCAAAACCAAGAAGAACTCAAATACTCAGAGAGAAGAAGAAACTGCTTATTATCAAAGATGGTCCGATTTCGCTCATCACATTACAAGTTTTTATATAGCTAAAAGAATCCTAGTTCTAATAGGAAAATATCAAAGATTTGACCTAATCCTATAAGGAATCAAAGACTAAGTCAAATATGCTTAAAATAGGCCCAAAACTAACGAAAATTAATATGTCTAAAATGGGCCTTAATAATCCCACGAAATTAAGCAATTAAAGATAAAATATCATGGCCCAATATGCCAAATAAATCAAGATTAAACATCTTCAAGTTCCAGCCCATTTGCCCCATGAAATTGATGATTCTCGACTGGTCGATCCACCTCTCCAATGGGCTTTTATTCAACTCTTGCTCCCACACTTTTGGACTAAGCCCATCAAGCTCTCTTTGAACTTCTTCGCTCAGGCTCTTGTAACCGCCCAACAGAACACGCACCGGGTTTGGAATCAACGAACCTTGGGCTGCATCGATTGTATTTTGCCTCGTAAGGCTGCTCCTTGCTTCGATTTTCAACATATGGACTTACACAACACCAAAAGAACACCCAAGAGCAGATCTTCTAGAAATAGATAAAACATTAAGAATCGACACGAACGCACATTAAATGAGCTAAACTCATCTTCAAATATCAATTATAAACGTAAAATGCGCGCTTATCGTAAACCAAGCTCTTGTGATCGAGAAAGTATTTGTGACGGTCCACCAGCCTATATGACCAAAGAAATCTCAATAGTCGTCATTCTGGTCTTCGGACCCTAGATCCCAATTATTTAGTTCAAAGAACATATGGATTCAAACTGTAAAATTTGTCATCTTGAATTGTGAATCCATACCTCTTGTAAGTTGTCATGATGAATTTTCTTCAATCCTCAAACAATAAGTATGATGAAGGTCGACTTACCTCATCACCTAAGTTCGAATTAGTAAAGTGATAAACATCGTGTATGATATAGGTTGACTTATTTTGGTTACCTAAAAGTTCAGATTAGTAAAGTGATAGACATCAAGAAGTTATGATGCAAACAAGATCTTGATGAGATGAGATATATTTATCCCTATGATACACATGGACGTGATGACCCTTGATAGTTTTCAAACATCGATAAAGTGAAGTTATACATTCATGAGACTCTTATGATAATAAAGTTGTCACGCCCAATTCTATGAGGGAAGGCACTGATGCCAGGTGTGATTAGGGGCAAGGTAAGAAGAAGGGGATACATATAATATACATGATAAGAAGACGTGACCATGAAATCGGGCAAAGATCTCCTCTATAACTAGGACATATCCTCGAAGGGGAGGGGCACAAACAATCCACCAATGTAATAATATCGATATCATAACCTCGTAAAACATGATCTTGGTTTATTATAAGTAATGCAAGAAAGCAAAATAGCATTACATCCTCGTCAACTAGACCGGTCAACCACATAGCATGCTCATATCGAGACTCACAAATAATAACATAACAAATCTTGTTCCCAATCGTAAAGCAAATAAGGGACAAGAATACATCAATATCGTAGCATGATATAACACAACATCGCTGGAAGCATAGCAAGAAGAACCCGCACCCACCCCTCGGCCGCCTGCCCATCCCTCCTCCATCCGTGAAAAGATTTGAAAGAGTTTGGGTGAGTACTAAGCGCACTCACCGGGTTTTATCATAAATCAAAAGAATCATGATGTCAGAGTTCGTAGCACTTACCTTAGAAGGTTTTAAAACGAATCCACTTCTAAGTAAGCAAAATAGATTTTCAATTTTCGATACCGATCCTTTATTACTATTATTCTCATCATAGAACCATGAACCACGGCTCGGAACGTATCCCGCCAGCCCATCACATCTCATTCATTCGCCCGAACATATCCAATGCCCACGCCGAACGTATCCAACCGCTAACTCTCGTGTGGACTTCGGGGTCAAACCCCACGTAACCATAACCACCTCATTACTATTTCCGTGGACTTCCGGGTCTATCCCCTCAAGACCATAACCACGTGTTCTGGGTCATCCCCTCACGATCAATACTCAAGATGGTGATCAACCCAATCGAATAGAGATCCGTGCACAACCATGATAGAACCATATCTCGGATCGTAGAACAAGAATAACTTCATCAAAACATTTTACGGCGCACATGTTTTATTTTGAAATATCGTAGTAAATAACTCAAAATAAGCATATATAACCCAACTCGAATGCATTTAAACGTCAACCGAGATATCTACGGATCCGATGACTTCACCGATCGTGACCGGTAGGTACCGTAACAAGACGGAACAACTTTGGGGTCACATCCCACAAAGCAAAGCAACATCGTGATCCAAACGACGATCGTAGCAAAATTAGGGTTTTCACTTTCTCAACCCACATTCGCACTCTCCGGTTTTCAAATCAACTCGATGCGTATGGAAATATATTCAGGCATCAAGACCTATAATAGGTACTTTCAAATTATGAATGCATGCAAGTCGACTCAAATCTTAGCAAACAAGAAGCTTCAAAATCGATGCCTATCATCGATCTAGGATAAACCATCCAAAATTGATGCATGAAAATGGAAACATAAGAAATATGCATAACGACAAACATGGAATGACAAACTATGTTGAAAATGGATAACCCGGCATATACTTCCTTTAGAAAACTCAAGCAACGGAAAACATCCCGACATGTAGAAACGCGAAAAATAGAAAACGGAATCGGTACTTTAATAGAATGATAGCCCGAACTCAAACCTAAAGGACCTGTGAGCTGTAAAGGGGCTCGGTGGCCACCAAATCGGCGGCCAAAGGGGCGGCCGTCACGGCCTTAACGGCGGCGGCGGTTTGGCCAACAGTTGGACCCTCATTGCTTTTCTCGCCCGTCCCTTTAGAATCCCGAGTTCTATGCTACACGATCTACTAAAAGCGTAATCAAAACAAGAAAAGGACAAAAAGAAAACGGGCTGCCCGGGTGGTTGATCGGCGGTGGTAGCTCGGCAATAAGAATGGCGCCGCCACCGAGCCTCCCTACCGATCCCCACTCCTCCAGCCTTCAAGCACAGCACTCGGAGCCTGCTCGGCTCTTCCGAAACACAGAGACGTAAGGAAATGAACGTTGAAAATGAAGGCCCTAGCCTCCTATTTATAGGAAAGGGTAGGGTAGCACAGCATGCATGTTGCCCTTTTCGAAAACGCAAAATGACGTAACTTTTGCGAATCGACTCCAAATTTAGCAAACTTAGTACCCATGGACACGAAATAAAATACCGAACACAACGACTATAAACAAGATATGCTTTAAAAGATCCATGAAAAGTCCGGTTTTTCGATAACTTCCTGAGTGCCAAACCTTCATGGGTGGTCGAAACTCGCATACTTAGTGTCTATGAATTCGCTATAAGACACTCTTCATTAACGCTCGAGGTTTCGTGATGGTCGATCACCAAACAAAAGTCACCCTTTCGACCTTTCTAAAAACGTGCCATGCAAAATGTGTTTAAAAAGGACGGACCCTCCACACTTAAACCTTTGCTTGTCCTCAAGCAAATCTTATCACCACGACACGAGAAAAGAAATCGAGCAAACATATATTCAAGTGGATCATACAACGACATCACGCCTTCCTAGATTTCTAAATCAATACACTTCTTAACATGATAATAAATTAACAATTTGATTGAGCATGCGACTTAATCCAAGCAAATCACAATTCTGTTCTATATGCATTTAATAATCGAATAGCTAACTCATATAGATCCTTGCACAACACATCTCATTTTCAACGTACACAATTTCCAATACTTGATGTGACGACTCAAGGAGGATTATAGGACAATATTCATTAAGTCAAACCTTCGAGCTGTAAACCCGAGTATCCTAATGTGGTTTTCCATACTCATCACTTTTGAGCTTCCATTCGAGAAGCAACATAGAGCGAGAGGAGTAGAGCCCCTTATTCCAACCTTAAGCTCACTTATTCAACCATCAACAACTTATTCCAACTTTTTTTTTTTTATATCACAAACTTTTTCATCTTTTCATAATTTTTTTTTTCTAGATAAGACACGCAAGAGGCCCATATAAATAGCAACGACAATCAACTACACATATCACTTCATCACAACTTACTCCGACGTGCCCCACAACTAGATCAATCATCAACAATTATCAAGTCAAGTCACGCATCGATAAGAATTACTAGAAATCAGTTCGGACGTGCATACCCAATAAAATCATGCTCACTCAACTCTACTCATATACTAGACGATAAAGCATACTCAAATCCAAACAAAAGGTATAAAATGGAGGACGACACACCCAAACAAACACAAGTCACATGCAACACACAAAGACGGTAAGATGCTCCACACTTTAGATAAAAGCCATAAAGGTAAAATGTAGTTAACTTCCTGAAATTGGGAGAGCACGTCAACGAGGTACATGGCGGTGACGTCCGTCCGCTGGCTTGAGTGTTCATGTTAAGAAACTCACCAATTCCTCATCTCACTTATTAAAACCGTAAAAGAAACAAAACAGAAACAAATAAACCTCGGGGTTGCTTCCCACGTAGCGCCTGCTTCAATGGCACGAGCTCCACCAAAGGAAAAATGGACTATCCATAGTCCTTCACCGCAGGAATACCATCTCAACCAGAGCATCAAGAGTAATAATGTAAGCACAAAGGACAATCAAGGTAGCAATTAATAAATCAATTAAATTCAAATCAAACATCCTATTCTCCAAAGAAAAGTAGATAACTTCAACTCCAAAAGCATAATACTTTGGAGAATTAGATGTTGAAAACAATAGATGCTACTCAACATATGTCCTCTCTTCCTCCTCTAATCGGTTCGGAAGATATCAGTTGTTCATGATTAGTCGGGTTTGATGAAACCTCGACTTTAACTTCCTCTTCACCGATTCTTTCCTCAACTTCATCATCTTCATAGACTATGATAGAAGAAGTTTGCTCCAATTGTCTCGCATCTCCTCCACACTTTGGTTGTAGACCAATTCTTCCACTATCTGGTCGATCGACCGACTTGAGTCTCTACACGCCCCATAGATGCTTCCAACATTTCGAACCCGCATCGACTTGACCGTATGAAAGACGCCATAGTGTCTTCCAATGTCGGCTTCACCACCGACTCGCTCGAATGAAAGCCTTCAATGATTCCTCCAATGTCGGCTTCACCTACCGACTCGCCTCGAATGAAAGCCTTCAATGAATCCTCCAATGTCGGTTTTGTCAAGGGGTCCACACTATATGAAGAACTCGAGGAAGCCTCAAGAGGGATCATAGGCTCGATGCTCACCGCCGACGGGTATCCTCAAAATAGTCGAATTGGGCTCCTTCTTCAAAAGAAGAATTTGCCCACGACGAGCTTTCCTCCTCCAGCCCTGCCGACCATATTCAGATCGCCCCAGAACCCCGCATTAATGCACACCAACTACAAAACAAGATCACACCCACCGTTGGAGAAAAATAGTAACAAAGAAAAGGAAAAGAAAGAAATAAAAAGAAGAAGCACGGAAGAAATAGAAAACAAACGATATAAAATCAAAAGCCTAAAGCCTTCAAGAACGCGCCAAAATTTGTTCCAACCAAATTGTTCTTTTCAACAGCATAATAGTACGAGGTCCTTATAGAACGGTAAGGTCGACCCAAGTCGAATCTCTCTAGGAAGGCTTAACAGGCTACGGTTTTATGTCAAACATGTATAAAAAGAAATACTAACGCCATAACATAAGGATCCGCTACGGAAAGGACGGAAGGTGAAAATAAAATAAAGCAGATAAGACGGAATGCACTTGGACAAAAAGAGGAATTGACAGATACACGGAATTGGAGACGGTGTTCTAGGGTTCGAATCTATCCTCGCTATCAAATAATCAAAGACCGGTACACAATGCATCAAACACCCACGCCTCACCAAACGGTCAACACTAACTAATCTCTCGACACGCTAACGCTAGACTCGAACTTAATGATGTGGATCTCTCAACCAACCCACCATCAACTACTTAAGGATATTTCACTACAAATGCACACAATTGCAAAACCCTATCCACATATATCAATTACTCAACAACAAACCAATCTCTCGATCACTTTCGTTGTCAAACTCATATTTAATATAAATCGCTTCTCGCATATCTTTATAATCAAATATAAGCACACAATCAACCTACACTATTCTTTCAACACCATGTATGAAGATCATGAAATAAACAATTTATACGGATAGGAAAATCACAAATCATCAACCCAACAATCACGATTCAAGATAAGAACGATTAAACATATATTATTCTACAAATCATAATTTATCTCATGATAGAAATTAATCCAATCCCAATTACATAGATATAATCAAAACCGTAAAAACTTACAACCATTCATAGATAAATTGCCTTCCAAATATCCGAATCGTCCAATCCAATTGTTAATCCAAGTACAAAATAATTAAAAGGAAAAGAAAAGGAAAAGAAAGACTAAAGGAAAAGAACGAAACAGGCGAGAGTGTGAGAATCAGGAGCTAGGTTTTCGTGCGTTAAAACAAGATTATAACGGACGAAATTCACTCCCACCACGGACGCGACGCAGTCACGGACGCGAGGAGTTTCGACGAAAAGCCTCAAAGAACCCAAAGGCTTGGACGGAGCTGCCGCCGGACGCGAGCGGGATAGATTGCCAACCCCGCCGGACGGGCGGCGCGCCGGACGCAGCGTCCCACGAGCCGACACTTCCGGGGCAAGGTAAGGTGCTTATGGGGGCAAGGCCTCGCGTTCGCTATAACAGCCGGAGACGCGCAGCGCCGGACGGAAGTGGCGAGCCGCTGACGGCCGGGCGGACGCCGCACGCGAGGGCGCCGAGATGTAAGGGCGCTGGGGGCAAGGAAACGGGCGCTGAGGGCAAGGAACGGCGTTGGGGAAGGCCCGGAGCAGCCAAATGCGCTTGAGCATTGATCGCCACCGGCGCTGCCTGGCCGGACGGCGAGCGCCGGACGCCTTAGCCAAGCACGCTGCACGACTTCATGGTTTCACTCTTTCGCCTCGTCCGAACTCCGAATTGCGATCCTTTGCGCCACGGACTCCTATCGAGATGCTCTTCAATATAGGATAGATCTTGGTAGATAAAGTTCATCCTATTTAATTCCATTTTCTGCAAACATCGAAACAAACCAAATAAGTCTCGATTCGATCAATACTAATCAAACCAACGCATAAATAGGACAAACCACTAAAATCGATATGTAAAACAAAATCAAAATCATCACAAAATCATACTAAACAACGGGTATTACATCCTCCATCCTTAGAAAAATTTCGTCTCAAATTTCAAACACGTGGAGAAAACAACTCGTGCATCGAGCCTCGAACTCGTCTTCCAACTCCCACGTAGCTTCCTCCTCTCCGTGGTGATTGAAGGAAAACTAGGTTTAGCCTCGCCCGAGGATCTATCTCGATATTTAATTCACCATACATTGATTATATTCCTAGCATGCGCCTATATAATTAATCGCAACACGAGGTTTTCTCGTGTTTACCTCAATCTGGCTGGGATGAACGGATCGATCGGATCGAGACTCGTGCTTTGATCTTCCTGACTATATCCCTGCTGCCCAATCTCCAACGCCGAGTGAGGACGATCCATGGAGAATGCCCGAAAATCACCCAATGTACTCACTAAACTCGAAAATCCTCACAAGAATTCTTGTGATTCTAAAAATATGATGATCAATTATGAGCATTAACCTAAACTTTATCTCATACCTTATATTTATAATGCACTACCTTAATCCCATATGGAAATTACCATAATCCTATATGGAAATTACCATAATCCCATTTGGAAATTACCATAATACTTTATGGAAATTACCATACTCCTGTGATTATTACCATACTCCCAAGATTATTACCATAATCTTATATGGAAAGGATCTATGCATATACCATAAATATAATAATATCCTTGTAGGATAAAGAGAATAAAATCTCGCCATAGTGAGTGTTGTTGGGGCCGATTTTCCATAGGGCTACGGGCCTGACGGGCCACCAGTGGATCAAATGCATGAATAAAGATAGCCTCAAATAAATTAATTATCTTATGTTCACCCTGTAACATAAATTAATTTATAAACATTTATTCATGCCACTAGAGAATAAATGTCGACTTACCCTTTATTACCAAGTTGAGTCGGGCTTGCACTTAGACATTACGAATCCCCGCATTTAAGATATCGAACGTCCATTAATTATTTATAGCAACTGATCGCTTAAAAATTAATATCTTCATTTCCTTAAGTAGTACCACTCAACCTTATTATTGTACTTGAGCTAACTCAACCCGCAGGTTTAGTACAATAAACCTTTGAGCTCCTTATGAGACGCCATCATCCTAAACGGATACGTGACTGACATGTATAACTAGCGTGACATACAAGATCGCCACCACCCAAGACGCTGAGAATCTTGGTTAGAACATATAACCTCACCCATAACAAGTCAAAGTGATGGTCAAGAACTCATACTCACCTAATACCTTATCGAGGTTTAGATCATCGTAAGTCACCGAGATCTAGGTTCTTCACTACGGTCGACAGAAGAACTCATCTCACCGTGATCCTTCAATACGCCAAAGACGCATCAAGATAGACAAGTAACCAAGTCAAGTCACTTCTTATCTATATCAGCAGCTTATACCGACAACTCGTCCTCAAGTTGTCTCACCAGAAACTTTTATATCTCATTGCTTGACCAATCATATGCACTTCTCGTGATCTTCACACACTATATGATCTAACTTATATATGAGATAAGGGACACAGATATATGCAATCAAGTATTCAATTCAGATAGAGATTGTAATAGTGGTAACAGAAACATTGTATACAAGCTCAACCAAACCGCTTTCAAGATACAAATCCAACAATCTCCCACTTATACTAAAGCAAACTTTAGTATACAATGTGTCTCTACTAGCTATTACACACAACCTCACTTTGCTTCTCCCACTTATACAAAAGTTTCCTTTCTAAGTGGGTGCCATCTAGCGCAATTCAAGCCCTCTAACGCCCCGACGTAGACTTATTGCGGCAGTTTTAGTGAATGGATCCGCTAGGTTATCCGTCAGATCAATCTTTGCAATCAGCACGCCCCTCGCCTAACGATTTCTCGATGACATGGTACTTTCTCTATGTGTTTGGTCGCTTGTGGGTCCGTGGTTCCTTCGAGTTTGCATCGCACCGAAAGTTATCACAAGAAACTATGATACTTGGGCAAACCAGTACCACATCTAGATCCTTGAGGTAGTTCTTGAACCATACCGCCTCCTTAGTAGCCTTCAAGCGGCTACATGTTCGGCTTCCATGGTAGAGTCCGCAATGCATCGCCAGCACCGCCAGATACGGCCCACCTCACAAGGTAAACACATAGTCCGAGGTAGACTTATTCTTATCACGGTCGCCTGGAAATTGAGTCCAATAACCCAAAGGCATTAGACTATCTCGCATGGTAAACTAGCCTATAATCTCGAGTCCTTTTCGTGATACTTGAGTATACGCTTTATCGCAGTCCAATGTGCTTGTCCGTGGTTAGATCGATATCTAGCTACTATGCTCATCGTGACAAAGAGATATCGAGCCACATGCATAGATTGCATACATGAGACTTCCACGGCGAAACGTAGGGAACTTGTCTCATTTCCTCTATCTTCTTTGCAGTCACAGTGATCGCCTTTAGATAAAGGAACGCCATGTCTAAAGGTAGCAATCCTTTCTAGGCGGTCCATACTAAACGAGTAATCACAAGATCAATGTAAGACACCGAGATAAGCTCAATAGCTTTCCTCTCGCGATCTCTGTAAACCTTGATCCCAAGAATGTACGCGCATCTCCTTAGTCTTCATTTGAAACCGATCGATTACCAACTCTTTACGCCTGATAACAACTTCACATTGTCGCCAACAGAAGAATGTCATCACGTAGTGCAAGAAATACCACATTACCGCTGACATCTTTATCTCAGATCGCCTTGCCGAACGTCCATGGGTCGATTATTGCCGCTCGCTTTTCTCGACTAAACCAAGATTCACCCACGAACATAAATCGCTCGGGTCGACGAATAACCTCCCACTACGACGAGGCGCCACAGCACAATGGCAACGTGGGTGCGTAAACTTTGGTTCTCTATCTTGCACAACTTGTCGGGTAGGTACCACTCAGACGGTCGGTATCTCCAAAGGAACTCCCACCCACTTCAATTTCTCAAGTATCCGTGCCCATCCTCCCACTAGACTAGACATCTCGTATCTTCGCCTAATCGGTGGTGGAATATGATCATCTTCTAATTCTCAAGAATGATTTCAACTTGATTTATGATTTTCATGTAGTCCTCTCTAAGAATCGGCATTAGTGCTACAATTACCTTCCCGATCCTTAGACTATAGAATAAACCACCTTCGCTCCTCTAGATAGCCAACAACAGCCTTGCATCGATCTAGCCTCCAACTTGTCGCCTTCTTGTTCAAAGACATGTGCCGGATCGCCACATATCCTTATGTGGTTTAAACTAGTCATACCAAACCACAACTCGAAAGCCGGTCTTTCGATCGACTTGGAAGGTACTAGATTTAGCAAGTATGTCACTGCTTCTAAGGCATACCCCGTAATCTAAATAGGCAATGCCGCATAGCTCATCATTGATCTAACCATTTCTAAAAGAGTCCTATTTCTTCGCCCCGACACACCATTTTGTCAGTGGTGTCTTGGTGAAGTGCGCCGAGGTAATCCCACACTTCACTAGATAGTCCATAAATTGCATCGAGGTATTCGCCACCGCGATCAGATCACAGTGACTTGATACTTTTACCAAGCTTCGCCTCCACTTCCGCCTTAAACCCTTTCAATTTCTCAAAGCATCTGACTTATGCGGTTATGTATACGATCCGCACCTTGAGTAATCACAATGAAAGTGATAAAATACTGCATCTCCACGAGCTTGTGTGGACATTGGTCCACACAGTCGAAATGGACTAGCTCCAACATTTCTTCGCTCTATAACCCTTCGCTGAAGGGTCCGGTCGACATCTTACCTTCTATACAGATTCGCAGATCGAACGGAGAATCATGAGATTACCCAACGCCCATTCTTAGCCGCCTTTGATCCTATTTAGATTGATGTGACCTAATCTAAGATGCCGAGATATGTGGTGTCATCTTGCAAGAAAACTTTCTTTTAGGGTTTGATGAAGATGCAACATAGTTATTGGTATTATGTTTTGCGTAAATAGTATAAAGCTTAATTATATAAAGTGCCAACACAGATAACTTCGCCATTTCTTATGATAGAAACACCACTATCAAAATAACAGAATATCCAATAATTTTCAAATGTAAACAAGGTTCCTACTAAAACTCATACATTTAAAACGCCTTTAAAAACTAAAACTGTTCTCTCAAAACATAAAGTAACATCTCCGACCGCAACGGCCTCGACTTCGCCACATTGCCCATGGAGATCGCTATCTCGCCATTACTCAGCCTCCTTGTCCGCAGGAACCCCGCAAGGTGTAACAAACATGATCAGTCGCACTCTGTTCTACTACCCAAGATTGGGTAGAACACGCCGCTAAACATGTTTCAACATTAAAGCAAACGACGACCTTCAAATTGAGCTTAGGGCACTTAGCCTTCCAATGCCCGCCTCACCGCACTCAAGCACTTTCCTTCTCCTTCGCTTTTTCAAACCGCCGGTAGAGCCCTTTACATTACTCCCACTCTTTCTTTAGCCTTAGCATCTCTAGAATTCCACTTTTCCTTTTCATCTTCGATAAAGCAAAGGTCTTCCCGAGACGCGTGGTCAAGATCAAGACCTTTACCCATTTTTCTTCTTCCGCTACTAAGTCCTCTTGCAATGAATCTAGAGTATAACTCTTATCATTAAGGACTACCCATAACGAAGTCATCAAAAGCCTCGCAAAGTATTGAGGATCATATCGACTCGACAACGCCATCAATATATCCTCCAACCAATTCGAGCTCCCAAGAGATTGATCATTTGCTCTACATGGTCACGCATCAATCGCTTTCCTTCATAGAGCTCGACATAATCAATTTTGTCAAATTATGACAAGTTTATTCTCGTCCGACTCCTCATACGATTTCCCGAGATTTAACCATATTGTGGTCGCATCATCTATCTCTCGACACCGGAGTTGCAAGGACTCGCACATGGTGACCAAAAGAAGGCACTTCACCATTCTATTTGATTTGTCCCATTTCTCGTGCTCCTCGCGCCCTTATCGCAGAGATAAATCGCCTAGAGGTTTGGGACGAGGTGTAGTGAGTATATATAAACTTCTTCGGCAAAGGAGAACATTCTCACGCTTCGCTTCCACTCGATAAAATTTGGACCGAAAACGGATTTTGTGCAGCATATTGATAATCGCGTAAAGAGACATATCCAAACGTTAATTGTAAACACATAAGCATACGATCGCACATAAATTCAGAATAACAATATTGTAACCTTTGATAAAACAATATTAATGAAACCTCCAATCGCCCAAGGAATCCCACATGCAAGCCACGCGTGTGGACGCCATACACGAACCCCCACTGCACTAAAATATACCTTTAGTCGCTTAATTTCAATCCATGTCAACTTATCCTTATGACAAATGAAATTAACGATTGACCTTACTAGACCACATCACTATCGCAAGAAGGGACTTCATGGAAGTTGTACTTGAGGTGATGTCTAAGCAATGACCACATTTTAATAAATAGAAACTAATTCTTAGAATTAGCATACTCACTAGACCATACCGCCCAATTCAAATTCTTTTGTTATCTCATTTTATATCTATCTCTAGAGAACTTATGAAAATCGCACATGCAAGCCACGCTGTGGATCGCCATACACGAAACTCCCACTTCTCAATAGATTTAAAAAAATTATTTAGAAATCTCATCTAACAAACTTATGATAAACAAGGCAAGCAAGCCACGCGTGGATCGCCACTCACAAGCAGGCCCCACTTTGTTTAGAGATCAAAAAGGAGGTCTTGACATTTTAATTAAAAATTAATATGTCGGATTACTTGCTTAGTCTTTTATTCAAAAGGTTTGTCCATGCAGATCACGTAATCCTAGCATGCTTTTCTATAGAACTCAACATGTAAAACATGCTCGTAATTCTAAAATATGCTCGATAAACGGATAAACCTAGTATGCTTACTATGCGCATCCAATTACGAAAACACATAATGGTTTGTCAACGTAATTTAAACATACATAGCATGCTACCGCATAATATAAATATCCACGATATGCAATGAACGATAAAAAAATAAAACATTCATCGTGGGCCACTCGTGAAACCTCTGACTTTCAAGTCTAATCTATTACATAGAATTGCAAAGCATGTAATAAAATCTCGAAAACAGCCTCAAGGCACGGGCACGGACCGGATTCATCAAACTGATTCGGGCCGAAATTGATCCGGGCTGAAAACGGTTCGGCCGATTGGGCTGGTCGACTAAGATGGGTCGGGCCGCTGCCCAGGGCAAGGTCCACAACAAGACGCCCAAAGACAATGTCGCCGCCTTTCTCCTCGCTACCGCCGCCCACGCCGCCGCCGGAGCTGCAGAGAAGACGCCAGACGCCTTCAGCAGCCGAGCAATGCCGAAGTCATCTCACACAGATGTCGGCATCACCGAGAAACCCACGAGCGACTCGCGCGCTTAGTCGCCCAAAGAATCACCGAGAAACGCTACCGAGGTGCCGAAATCTGGCGCTGAGGTTTCCCGCGTGAAACTCGCACCCTCGCCGCACGATCCCACCGAAGCGCCACAGATAACGCGCGGTGTTGCCGCCTCGCGCCGCCGAAGCGCCATCGCCGCCGCGCGTGCCACCACGATCGCGCGAGCGCCGCGAGACCGCCGAGTGCGTGCTCGTGTCCCCGCCGCACTCGCTCGAGGTTTCCATGCACAAACGCGCGCCTGCGGGCCGAAGCGCCGCCGAGAACGCCGCGCACGCTGCCGCCGAGGGCGCCAGACGCTGCTGCTCGCTCGCCGCCGAAAGCGCCACGCACGCTGCTCGTGGCGCCGCCCGCACCGCCGAGACCTCGCTGAGGTTTCGCGCCGTTTCTACCGTGATTCGCCGAAGCGCCACGACGCCAAGACCGAAGCGGTGCCGAGGCGCCCGCTGCGGAAGCACGCGCCGCGATCGCTCGGGTTATCGAGCCATGCGCCGCCACCACCGCCTTATCACCGAACGCGCCAGCACGCCGCCGACCGCCGAGAAACGCGCAGCAGCCGAGGGCGTGGTTGCGAGCGCCGAGCACGCCGCGTGCCGCCGCCACAAGAACCTCCGCTGCAGGCGTCCGGTTTCTCCGATGTCCTTCGCCGCCTCGCTCTTCGTATTTTCATCTTCGTTTTCTTTACGTATAAGATTTACGGTGAAAAATCTAATCTAACCACGGATTTTCTCGTGGTGAAAAACAAAACCCAACAAAAACAAAACGAGCCACGATGAACGACAGATCCACTATTAATTAATGCGCACGTAATAATCAAACGTGAATTAATCCAACAGAGCCAAGATACTGATCCCAGGCTCTGATACCAATTGAAGGGAAAACTAGGTTTAGCCCTCGCCCCGAGGATCTATCTTGGATATTTAATTCACCATACATTGATTATATTCCTAGCATGCGTCTATCTAATTAATTGCAACACGAGGCGCTTCATGTTTACCTTCAACTGCTTCTGGGATGAACGGATCGATCGGATCGAGACTCGTGCTTTGACCTTCCGGATCAGATCCCGCTTGCCCAATCTCCAACGCCGAGTGAGGACGATCTATGGAGAATGCCCCAAAAATCACCCAATGTACTCACTAAACTCCTCGAAAATCCTCACAAGAATTCTTGTGATTCTCGAAAATATGATGATCAATTATGAGCATTAACCTCAGACTTTATCTCATACCTTATATTTATAATGCACTACCTTAATCCCATATGGAAATTACCATAATCCTATATGGAAATTACCATAATCCCATATGGAAATTACCATAATACTTTATGGAAATTACCATACTCCCAGGATTATTACCATACTCCCAAGATTATTACCATAATCTTATATGGAAAGGATCTACGATATACCATAAATATATTAATATCCTTGTAGGATAAAGAGAATAAAATCTGCCATAGTGAGTGTTGTTGGGGCGCCGATTTTCCATAGGCTACGGCCCGATGGCTAGCCCAGGGATCAAATGCAAGGAATAAAGATGGGCCTCAAATAAATTAATTATCTTATGTTCAACCCATAACATAAATTAATTTATAAACATTTATTCATGCCACTAGAGAATAAATGCCGACTTACCCTTTATTACCAAGTTGAGTCGGGCTTGCACTTAGACATTACTTAATCCTCGTATTTAAGATATCGAACGTCCATTAATTATTTATAGCAATCTGACTGCTTAAAATAATTAATATCTTCATTTCCTTAAGTAGTACCACTCAACCTTATTATTGTACTTGAGCTAACTCAACCTGCAGGGTTTAGTACAATAAACCTTGAGCTCCTTATGAGACGCCATCATCCTAAACGGATACGGTGACTGACATGATAACTAGCGTGACATACAAGATCGCCACCACCCAAGATGCGGAGAATCTGGTTAGAAACATATAACCCTCACCCATAACAAGTCAAAGTGATGGTCAAGAACTCATACTCACCTAATACCTTATCGAGGTTTAGATCATCGTAAGTCACCGAGATCTGGGTTCTTCACTACTACGATAGAAGAACTCATCTCACCGTGATTCTTCAATACGCCAAAGACGTATCAAAGATAGACAAGTAACTAAGTCAAGTCACTTCTTATCTATATCATACTTTATACCGACAACTCGTCCTCAAGTTGTCTCACCGTGAAACTTTTATATCTCATTGCTTCGACCAATCATACGTACTTCGTGATCTTCTACACAATCGTATGATCTAACTTATATATGAAATAAGGGACACGATATATGCAATCAAGTATTCAATTCAGATAGGAGATTGTAATAGTGGTAATGGAAACATCAGATACAAGCTCAACCAAACCGCTTTCAAGATACAAATCCAACAAAGGATTCCACAACACCTTCACCAACGGAATCGCTTGTTCCTCAACTCCTTCACTTTTCGCCCAAGATAGCCACCGCCTTCCTCGTAACTCGGATCCCGAGCAAGAACCACTTGGTCATGTTTGATCACGTGTTTGGGTCGAACACGCACTTTCTCACCGAGAAACGTGAAACACGCCATGAACATCTCCGATGCTAGTGGCAAAGCTAACATATAGGCAACGGGCCTATTCTTTCAAGAACTCGAAGGTCCAACGAACCTCGGTCGAACTTACCTCGCTTCCAAAACAAACGACCTTTCGCTGGGGAAACCTTATGAAAACGCGATCTCGATCATGAATCAAGATGCGTACGACGCTGTCCGCATAGGATTGCCTCGTCTCCGAGCTTCGATCCTTCGCTGATCTCGATCGATAACCTCGATCGCCCGCTGAACCATCTCTCGTCCTAACATCTTCCTCTCGCCCACTTCGTCCCAATAAAGTGGCGATCGACACTTCCTTCCGCATAACGCCTATAGGAGCCATTCTATGGTGGCCTCGATAATCGCTGTTATAGGCAAACTCTACCAAAGGTAGTATCTCTTCCCAATTTTCTCCTCTATCGGCCACGATCGCCGCAGCCTGCCTTCCAAAACCTCGAATCGTCCTTTCCGATCGACCGTCTGCTTGAGGATGGAATGCAGACTAAGATTCACTTGGTCCCATTGCTTCCCGCAGACTTCTCCAAAACCTCGACGTGAACTCGGTCACGATCTCGACGTAATCGATATCGCACACCATGTAACCGTCCGATTTTCGACGTAAAGTCGAGCAAGCTTATCTAACCCGTACGTCCATCCTAATCGGTAAGAAATGAGTCGACTTCGCTACCATCGACGACAACACATATAGCGTTGTTTCCTCTCACGACCTTGGAAAACTCACCACAAAATCCATACCGATATGATCCCATTTCCACTCGATTGGTAGCGGTTGCAATAATCCCGACAGACGCTGATGTACAACTTTCACTTTCGACAAGCCAAACAACGCTCCACAAACGCTGCTACATCCTTTTTCATCCCTTCCCACCAAAAGTTCCTTTTAGGTCTCTCAGACATTTTGGTGCTTCTCGACGAGTCAGAGACGGTGCCTCATGAGCTTCACTCATGATTTTATCTCTCAATTCCCTATTGAGTGGAACACATAACCTTCCTCGAATAGTAGCGTTGTCCTTCGCTTCCGTGAACCCCTTGCTATCTTCTAGCCTTGCTTTCAAACGCATCCTTTCCAAGAATTGCCTCTCGCCAAGACTCACGATGGCTTCTCTCAGTCCGGTTCACCATCATAGTCATGATGAACCTTGCACCGATTCCGTGGGTGAATCACTTCCGTGCTAAGCTTCTCAAAATCTCGAATAAGCTCTTTCTCTTGCGAAGAAGATATCTCAACTTCGCCTCGACTTGCAACTAAGGGCATCTCGCTACGACATCGCTTTCCCCAGTGATAGCCGATAGAGCAATCATAATCCTTCACCAATTCTAGCCATCTCCTTGCCTCATGTTCACTCTTTTTGTTCAAAGAAGTACTTGAGGCTCTTATGATCCGTGAAGATCTCACACTTAACTCTATAGAGATAGTGCCTCCAAATCTTCAACGCATTTAACGATCGCCGCTAACTCCGTGATCGCGAGTTGGGTAGCTCAACTCATGTGGTTTCAACCGACGAGACGCGTAGTTATAACCTTCCTGCTCGCATGAGAACGCAACCCAAACCAAGCTTGATGCATCGTGTAGACCACAAACCCATCGCTTCCTTCCGCACGCTAACACCGAGCGGTTGTTAGCTTCTTCTTTAACTCTCGAAACTTGCTTCACAAGCTTCGACCATGAAAACTTGATTCCTTTCCGAGTCAAGGCCATCGGCCTTGCCAACTTTGAAAACCCTTCGATGAAATGTCTATAATATCCGCCAAGCCTAGAAAGCTTCAACCTCATCGGGCATTAGTCGGAACCTTCCAGCTATTTACCGCTTCAACCTTCACCGGGTCGACTTTGATTCTTCTCAGAGACACGATGTGTCTAAGGAACATCACTTCTTTGAGCCAAAATTGCACTTACTATACTGCATACAACCTCTCGCGTCAGAACGCTTCCAAACGGTACGGAGGTGTTCTCTATGCAACTCGCATTCTTGGAATAGATGAGAATATCATCGATAAAACCATGACGAAACTATCCAGACATCGATGGAAAACTCGATTCATCGTGTCCATGAAGATCACGCGCATTGGTCAAACCAAACGGCATCACGATGAACTCAGAGTGCCCATACCTGTTCCGAACGCGGTCTCGCAACGCCCTCCTTCCCGATCTTCACCGATGGTAGCCTGACCTCAAATCGATCTTAGAGAAGACACTCGCCCCTCGAGCTGGTCAAATGATCGTCGATCCTGGAAGAGGATATCCGTTTCGATCGTCACCTTATTCACCTTTTGTAGTCAATGCACATCCGCATCGACCCATCCTTCTTCTTGACGAACGTAATCAAGCGCCCCCACGGCGACACGCTAGGTCGATAAAACCTAGATCCAACAGCCTCGAATCGCGCCAGCTCTTCGCAATTCCTTAGGTGCCATTCTATATGGTGCCTTTGACATCGTGCGCCGCTTCCCGGTTCCAGATCAATAGTGAATTCCACTTGTCTATCAAAGGTAAACCCGGCAAGTTCTCGGAAACACGTCCGGATATTCACACACCACCGGCTCCTCTCAGAATCGCTTACGCTTTATCGCGTCTCGTCAAACTTACCAAGAAAGTTTGACAGCCTTCCCTTCCCGATCATCCTCACCGCCTTCAAGCCGAGATCATGGCACTCAAACACCCATCCTTATGCCGTGGAAACAAACTTCCACTCCTTCGGCTGTTCGAAAAGCAACTTCTCTCGAGAAAACGATAGTTGCCTGCGTGCTTTTCCAACCAATCCATGCTAAAAGATGACATCGAAATCTTCAATTCATGACATGCAAATTAACAAAGACCTTCGCTCACAGATTTCTACCTCCCGGTTCGCAAATCTTTTTTGCCTTTAGCACTTCTCCCATGGGATGCTAATTTGTGGTACTGTGATTTGGTACCAAACCCAACCTCTCACACGCGATTTTCAAACGAAGAATGTGAGGCTCTCAGATCAAACAAAGCGAAAACGGTATATCACTCATATGGATTATACCGCAAGATTTTCGAGCTTGAGCTGTCACCGATTCAAGGCGACACCTTGCTTGTCGCGGTGGCCTTTGGTTTGTCGCCCAGGGTGACCTCCGCCTCCGTTGTTTGTCCTCCATGAGCCCGATTCCGCCTCTGAGTCGGATGCCATCAAGCGGCCGCACCGCCGCCCTCTTAACGGACAATCTCGAGCGTAATGTCCAGATTTCTTACAACGATAGCACTCGTGCTACCTTGCTCGCACTCACCGAAATGATTCCTTTGGCATTTCGCACCAAGGTTTTTCCACACCGCCGCACGGGTTGGAAATTCTTCCCAAGGTCGCTTTCTCTCACTTGAACGCCTTGATTCCTTAGAATCATCGACCGCCTCGTTCCTTGGAACACCGATTGTCTTTCCCTCGATCTTCCCATTTCCTCTTACTCTTCCTCCGCCACCGGCTGTCCGTGGCATTGTTTCTCCGGGCAACATTGACTCAATGTTTAATGCCCGGCTCAAGGATCGCATATACGCCGATCTCCCCGATCGACGAGCGAAATTCGATCTCCGGCCCGAGTCCTCTCTCGAACCTCGTCGCCTCGGCAGCCTCGGTCGACCAGTGCACGTAGCATAACGCGATAGACGATTGAACGAGCGATCGCATTTCGGTGACCGTCCTTCCTCGACGAAGATTCCGTAACTCGTTTTGCTTTCTCTCTCAGAAATGCTGCACGCATTTTCCATGAGTTCTTCCTCGAAATCTTCCCACGATACCTTCCCCATCGCCCCGGTGTTGGGTCCTCCTCACGATTCCTCCAAATCACCTCATCGGTTAGTCAAAGATCGCGCATTCAGCCTTTTCCGCTTCTCGCACCGATGTATTCAAGATCCTTTCGTGGATCATATCCAGCCTCAGCGCCGATCGGTTCACCGAGACCGCCGAACGGGGGATTCTCGCCTCAAAAAACTCGATCGCATGTCACGAACCAAAGGTGGTTCTCGGCTTCTTCCACGTTATTGTTCCTCCGTTCCTTATTCTCTGCATTCTGCATCGACGCTTAAACATTAGAAATGCTTTCGCATAGATAACCGTATCATCGCATAACATATATCATCACCCATATCACATATCATCACATATATCACATATCATGCACGATCACATATAATCATGCAATCCTCGTCAACATATCCTCGCATGCATTTCACATAACATCATCATCACACATCACATAGATCATATATCATCCTGGCATAGCTCATATCACATATAAGCATCAAAACATAAACATCCCGTCATAGACAAATTAGTATCAAGAATATTCAAAGGTCCATGAAGGACCTCACAAAATACAAGATCAAGGTATGTCACCAAAAGATCGATATGAGCAAAAGAATCGACTCCTTCATCACAAAGATGCCGCCTCGTCCATGCTTCTAGCAGCATCATGATCACAATGTACACACCGACTACCTAGATCCTCGCCCTCCATATCTGCCCACTACTCTCGCTCATTCCAAATGTTCCATTCTCGCCTCCTCATCCTCTCTTCCTTCCTATCGTGGCTTGAATTGGCCGCCTGTAAAAGCGATCCCGCATGGAAGCAAGCCTCCGTGGGTATGATCCCATCCAAGCTGTGCCTCGATCGCTGAGTGTCGTGAAAGCCGTGTTCGAGTCCCTCGCTCGGGCGCTTGCCCTTCCTCAACATGCCCGACCTCATCGTAGTCATCGGCTATCCGATCATCGTCCTCTCGAGTCCTCACCGCCCTCCTCATTCTCATCCGGGTCTTCCTCCTCCCTGAGTCTCCTTCCCTCGATGCCAACCTCGATGCGCTTGGTGGCATGAAGATTCTCGATCCCGGCTTCTTCCCGCCATCGCCGGATGGACAATCTCTCGCCCGGAGGTTCCCGCCAAAATCGCTCTGTGTCCTTCGGAAGGTAAGGATCGCCGATGAGGTGTAGTGATCGTGTATCCTGATGCACCGTGATCGTTCGAGCAATGGTCGCTTCTCCCAAAGGCTCTTCGGGAACATCATCCCTATCATCAACTGGATCGGTCCTCGAACATGCCTTGCTATCACATCCTCCTCGATGGTATACTCGATGATCGGTCCACCGCTCCATACTCGAGCAGCGAACCTGGTGAAATCCAAGGTAAGGTGCCCGTGATAGGATCCGTCCCGAACATCACGTATCCTCGCTTTCGCCCACGGTTGCTAACCCGCTTGTAGCCTCTCGCCAACCGATAGTAAGCCTCATATTCGATACTTTCCCATTGTCTCGGATCTTTCTCCATAATCCAACAAATATCCCTTAAATACTCCCAACGGCTCATGGACATTCCCGGTACATTCCCGAACTTACTTGATCCGCTCATCCATCCTGTGGATCTTAACCAACGCTGTCGGGCCACTAAATATCCATAAACCTACATGTTAGTTTATCAACATAACGACAAATATTCACGCTTCTTTTTCTCGCCCCACCATCCGGGTAATCATGTCTCAAACACATGTTCATTTCAACGCATATCAATATCAATATCGATATTTATCATAATAATCACATAAGCAAATGACAGATTCACTTACAAGCACTCGTTTATCAAAATAAACAAGATTTTCAATCAACAATACATTGCTATGTAAACACATAGACTTACATCAACCATACGTGATCACATTAATCACATCATATCATATAAACGATTTTCACATTACGACCACAGGCTTTTTTGTTCCATCAACAATCACTTCCACATCCACATCACCATCCAACCACATCTCATCCACATCACGTTTACATCACGTAAACTCTTACCAGGCCAAAACACATGAAACCAAGATCATATCAAGCATCACGTAACCACATAAAGCATCAAGAATAAACAAATACCTCATCCCCTTTTAAAGGAGGCGCCCGACGGTGAGTGAGGGTAGTCAGACTGATAAATAGTTTAGAAGAACAAGTTCTAAACACTCAATTTCAAGAACGACATGATATAAAGCAAACAAACCGCTTTGATATCGGATAACAAAGCTAGAGGTCAAAGCTAAGAACCATTGCTCGACATTACGTCACACGCCCAATTCCCGAGGGAAGGCACTGATGCCGGGTGATTAGGGGTAAGGTTAAGAAGCGGGAAGGGGATACATATAACATACATGATAAGAAGATGTGACCATGAAATCGGGCAAGATCTCCTCTATAACTAGGACATATCCTCAAGGGAGGGTGCACAAACAATCCACCAACAGTAATAATATCGATATCATAACCTCGAAAAACATGATCTTGGTTTATTATAAGTAATGCAAGAAAGCAAAATAGCATTACATCCTCGTCAACTAGACCGTCAACCACATAGCATGCTCATATCGAGACTCACAAGAATAACATAACAAATCTTGTTCCCAATCGAAAAGCAAATAAGGGACAAGAATACATCAATATCGAGTACGATATAACACAACATCGCTGAAGCATAGCAAGAAGAACCCGCAGCTCCACCCTCGCCGCCGCCGATCCAGCCTCTCCTCCATCTGTGAAAAGATTTGAAAAGAGTTTGGGTGAGTACTAGCGCACTCACCGGGTTTTATCATAAATTAAAAGAATCATGATGCCGTGTTCGAGCATTTACCTTAGAAGGTTTTAAAACGAAATCCACTTCTAAGTAAGCAAAATAGATTTTTCATTTTGATACCGATCCGTTATTATCGTTATTCTCATCATAGAACCATGAACCACGGCTCGGAACGATCCCGCCACCCCATCACATCTCATTCATTCGCCCTAACATATCCAATGGCCCACGCCCGAACGTATCCACCGGCTAACTCGTGGACTTCACTTGGTCAAATCCTCGTCGTAACCATAACCACCTCATTACTATTTCGGTGGACTTCCGGTTCATCCTTCGTAACCATAACCACGTATTCGGGTCTATCCCCTTACGATCAATACTCAAGATGGTGATCAACCCACCCATAGAGATCCGCACAACCATGATAGAACCATATCTCTGATCGAGAACAAAGAATAACTTCATCACAACATTTTACGGCGCACATGTTTTATTTTGAAATATCGTAGTAAATAACTCAAAATAAGCATATATAACCCAACCCGAATGCATTTAAAACGCCAACCGGGAGATATCTACGGATCCGATGAATTCACCGATCGACTGGTAGGTACCTGGTAACAAGACGTAACAACTTTTGGGGTCACATCCCACAAAGCAAAGAAACATCGTGATCCAAACGACGATCGTAGCAAAATTAGGGTTTTGACTTTCCGAACCCACATTTGGCACTCTCCGGTTTTCAAATAAACTCGATGCGTAGGGAAATATATTCAGTGCATCAAGACCTATAATAGGTACTTTCAAAATATGCATGCATGCAAGTCGACTCAAATCTTAGCAACAAGAAGCTTCAAAATCGATGCTCATCCTCGATCTAGGATAAACCATCCAAAATCGATGCATGAAAATGGAAACATAAGCAATATGCATAACGACTAACATGGAATGACAAACTATGTTGAAAATGGATAACCCGAGCATGTACTTCCTTTAGAAAACTCAAGCAACGGAAAACATCCCGACATGCGTAAACGCGAAAAATGTAAAACGGAATCGGTACTTTAGTAGAATGCATAGCCCGAACTCAAAACCTAAAGGACCAGAGCTGTGCAGGGCTCTCTGGCCACCAAATCGGCGGCCAAGGGCGGGTCATGGCCTTAACGGCGCGGCACTTTGGTAAAATAGTCGGCTCGTCCGTTTTCCGCCCGCCCCTTTAGAATCCCGAAGTTCTATGCTATACGATCTACTAAAAGGCGGAATCAAAACAAGAAAAGGACAAAATAGAAAAACGGGCTGCCCGGGGGTGGTTGATCGGCGGTAGTAGCTCAAGAAGAAGCAAGAATGGCGCCGCCACCGAGCCTCCCGACTCGATCCCCACTCCTCCAGCTGCCCTCCGCAGCATTCTGGTAATCGCCGGCTCTTCCGTAAACACAGAGACGAAGGAAATGAACGTTGAAAATGAAGGCCCCAGCCTCCTATTTATAGGAAAGTTAGGGCTCCACAATGTTATGCAAGCTGTTCTTTTTCGAAAACGCAAAAAGCGACGCAACTTTTGTAAACG
Organism: Salvia rosmarinus; assembly: GCA_036937905.1. Classification (NCBI taxonomy): domain Eukaryota; kingdom Viridiplantae; phylum Streptophyta; class Magnoliopsida; order Lamiales; family Lamiaceae; genus Salvia; species Salvia rosmarinus. Next base: position 49,499 of record JAODLM010000339.1, read on the forward strand.
GACTCCAAATTTAGCAAACTTAGTACCCATGGACACGAAATAAAATACCGGACACAACGACTATAAACAAGATATGCTTTTAAAGATCCATGAAAAGTCCGGTTTTTCGATAACTTCCCCAGAGTGCCAAACCTTCATGGGTGGTCGAAAACCTGCATACTTAGTGTCTATGAATTCGTCATAAGACACTCTTCAAAATGCCTGAGGTTTCGTGATGGTCGCATCACCGAAACAAAAACTCAACCTTTTGACATTTTCTCGAAAAATGTGCCATGCAAAACAAAAGCTTAAAAAGGTCGGGGTATTACAAAAGTTATGAATGGGATACTCTTTAGCATTGAATGCAAGAGTAAAAGTAAAGAAAAGTATATGATATTCATGGGATATAATTTTCCCTTATTATGTCATAACAAGAGAGATTACGACTTATCTTAAAGATAGTTGATTGTCCTTAAAACCTCATTAGTAGGCTGGACATGTCCAAAGAATGGAGATGCACAATATTCCTTTTAAAGGATATATATATATATATATATATATAGAAATGATAGCATCTCAGTTAATAAATCCCTCGTCTTATACCTCAATCAATGAGATTATACTTGAGCATAATCGATTCCAAGTAATTGAGACTTGGTTAAACCAATAATAATGAGATTGATAAATCATAATCATTGAGATGTGTGAACAGCTTGTAACAGCCCTCTAATCCTAACGACGGATTAACGAGAACTAATACTTGGAACACTAATTATGGAACATGAAAGATAATTAATCATAGAATTGTGGGACTAAATTCAAGTAAACTAAAAGCTTTAACCATTATATACAAGACATACATAATTTACATATGAGGAGAGAGACCTACGGATTCTTAACACGAGAATTCAAATGATCTGAAGGTAATCAACTGTCAACATCAAAAGCTAACTTATTGTTCTATAGCAGCAGAAAAGCATGTGAATACACATATGACGATGTGTAGTCAAGGTTTCTAACATATCATTATCAAAGGGGTTCTCGCTCGCTCAACACGCCCATCCATCATCCGCTCAACTCCGCACATTTAAAACAAACATGCGAGGGCTTAGTACAAGAATGCACTCAGTGGACCTATGCCAAAACATTATATCAATTTTAAATTACACTGCCCCTTCATGGTAAGACACAAGGGTTTTATTTGAAAGGCCATGTGCTTACTAAAACATTTCATCATTTTCATAAATCACCGCTTTGGCGGACATTTTCCTTGTATGTATGATCCATATCTCTTCCTTTCATTTCTCATATAACATCATCATTTCTCATCTCATAAACATCTCATAAAATCATCTCGCAGAGAGAGAGGCCTCCTCCACGGACGTCGTGACCGCCGAGTACCCTTTTCAAAGACACAAATACAAAATAGTGCACAAAATCTCGCCACTTGGCACGGATACTAATTCTCAATCATCCTTATGGTACTAACAAGGATACTGAATTAACATTTCATAAGTTGGGAGCGACCCAACAACATTCATCATTCGATCATGGATAGGATACATACACAAAACATAAACATTTTGGGCGTGTAATTAAATAAATCATTTCATCGTCATTTCTTGCGAATAAAGCATCGTAAATAAATCATTTGATAAGCAATTATCATTTTGAGTATAGTAAAGCCCACCTGATACGTAGCTTTCTTAATTCGCTTTCTTTCACGCCAAAGATCACTCCGCGTCCCACCTTTACGTAAGAAACTAATTCAATACGTCGGTCACGTATTTCGAGATTTTCAAAGTTCAACAAACTTTGATAACTTTCTATAATAATACTTCATACCCTTTAATTAAATTGTTACATCTTTTCATCGTATATCTTAACGAATAATTTCTCGTATTTCGATAGAGACGAATATAATCTACGATCTCATATTAATCATTTTGGTTAAATGTTAAACGCTACTAACGCTTTTCGATAAAATGATTTCAATTATGAAATCGTTTCACAAAAGAGATATTTTATAGTTTTAATACGCTTTACACGATTAAAGTATTATTCAACGATATCATACGTGTAGACTCAAGTCAACGCTTTTGACTTTTCTTAACATACTTTCTAAATTATTCACGATTTGTTAACCAATTTCCATATAAATCGATTTTCAATCGATTTCTTATCAAAGAACCATAATTTCGATTTTTCACGTTAATCAATAATTATGATCAATACTTTACTCAAGTATAATCTAATTGTACATTATACATTATTTTTCATATCCAACGTTATTTAATATAACGTTTCACCATAAACATAGTATACTATGTTTATAAAATCCCATAAATTCTTAATAGGTCTAAAATATTTTCTAAACATATAATATGTGATTTTCCTTGAATAAATGAATTTAAAACCCTTAGACCTTATACTCTAGCTCTCGGCCATCATACATATATTTCACAAAATTCTTCGAAAAATTCTTATAAAATCACATAACATTCTATATTATCATAGAATCATTTATATGTATTAACATTAGCTATAGAAAAATTTGACATCATTTTCCTTCACTATAGCTTTCGGTTTTCATATTTTAATATAGCAAATATTTTTCTAAATTTCTTATAAATTCTCACAAAGCCTATACATTATCATATATCACTAATACATCATAATATTCAACAATATCAATTCACACATCATGTACCCATACTTTAGCATTCTCGATTTTTTTCAAACATGTACTAAACATTTTCTAAAAATTCTAGTAAATTCACATGGTACATAATTAAGGTCCTAGATCAATAATATGCTAAGATATCACTTAAATATAACTTGTACATCAACTTACATTTCTTAAAGAATTTCGGTATTTATCAAACTTATAGCATAGGATTTCTAAAAATTCCCAAATAATCACAATGAGTCTTATTATCAACATAGATCATTAATCCATTACTACATTTAATCATAAAATTTTCGGTCATCACAAAAGTAATTATAACATGCCTAGCTTTAAATTTAAACAACAATATAAAACATATATTTCATGCTAAACATTATTAATGAACAACTTAGCATGCTAACATAATTTCTCATTAAGAACATATGATTATAAATTAAAATCGAACGGTTGGAAATTGGAAATTTTAACGTATAATCGAAGCTTGTTCGATTTCTAACCTCTTTACCGACTTGGATTAATTGTGCAAAGGATTTAGTATCAAGGATTTTAGCTAGGAAATGAAGAACTCTCCAAGGTTTTTCCTTCTATTTGCTCACGGTAGTTGTAGGTTTTTGGAAAGAGAAATGTGTTGGTTTGGTGCAATATCTTTACTATGCAAAATGAATGAGTCACTAGTATCTAAATACTTTCCCTCTCGGTTCTCTCACTCACAAAGCAAGACAATTTTTCATTGTGACTCATCAATAATATACATCATCACTTATGGTGTAGTAAATACTCTTACACAATTTTTTGAACAAAACAATTTGATACTACTCCTTAATTTATCAAGAGTCGTTGGCTCTCTCTCAAACACAATTGAGAAGCTTTAATTTTTTTGTCTTATATAAGATACATAATATCTTACACATTAATACACTAAAGCAATCACTATCAAAGAGTCCAAACTTATCTTCTTTCTTCACTTGATTTCTCACGGCAATTACAAAAAGAATGAGGAAGAGTTGATTTGTTTTATGTGATGACATACTACATTGATCAAGTCAACAATGTCATGCTACACAATGTCAAAATGCAAGCAAAATCATCAATTAAGAGTTTCAAATTTCCTTCCTACCTTATTTACTCACATTACACGGCTATTTCATGGTTCAAGGCATCCCCACTTGATTTCTTCATTAACTATCTTGGTGTGAGTGTAGAAAATATCCTACTACACATTTATTACAAAGCATGATCAATGATAGAAAAATTTCATTTGCTTAAGTCCTACAACACGAGTTCACAGCACTTTCACATTCTAGGTACTAAATATTTTATTTTATTGCATTTAATAGCTATATGACATAATATATGTCTTAGATGATAAATTAAATCATAGAAAAAATCATTAAAATGATTTCATGTGCCAAAACCCTAATTTTCGAAATTATGGTTTTCGAAAATTGCACATTTTATTCCATAATTATTCCTTAATTCTCTAGCATTATTTTAATGCTAAATAATACTCTTATTACATAAAATAATCATAAGAATTTAAATATTATAATTCCTTGATCATTAGACTTAATTTTCTAATCGTCTCTAAACGCCGACGCTCAAAACGCCTCAAACGCTCATAACCGAACCATCTCAAAATGGTCGTAATAAAGTCGTAATCATTTTATTAATTCATTCCATTAATAATGAAATTTAATTCTAAGTTTCATTACTTAGAAGGATTTATGTAATATTAACTATCGATATTCAATCGACGTTAAAATATTACTGCCGTAGGAATAATATAACTATATTCTTTGATTCACTAATCATTAGTGAATAAGATATAAGAATTCATTATATCATAAATAATCGAAATCAATATTAGATAAGTTACTAATTCAATTATCGCGGTGAAACCCTAATTTACGAATTTTAATTATCGTAATTAGGCTTTAAATCTTCGGGATATTACATTCCACCCCCCTTAAAGAAATTTCGTCCCGAAATTTGCATACCTTAGAAAGTATGGGATACCTTTGTCTCATAACATCTTCAATTTTCCACGTGATTCCCTTTTGTCCATGGTTTCCCAAACTTGATTCTCAATCGTTGAATCTTACGATCAAAATAGTCGTAGATTTTCATCACAACTTATATTTGAGTTAAGGATCACATCATTATGATGGATCACGTGTTTTGGGGTCATATTCATACTTTCTTAAGTATGACACGTGGAAAAATTATTGTGTACATTCCCCAAATTTGGTGGAAGTACCAATCTATAGGCTACTGGGCCTATCATTTCTAGGATCTCGTAATCTCAACTTTATAATTTTCCTCGATGGAGAAATTTTAAGGAACTTTATTTTCGCATTCAAAATGCAATTCGGATCTACGTGTATCAGCGTAAGACTTTTGTCTGTCCTGGGCTTCTCTTATTCTTTGCCTCATTTGGCAGATATCTTAATCATTTCCTTTAAGTTGTCAGGACCCTATACTTTCTCTCACCTACTTTATTACAATAAGGTGGTGGTCGATATTTCTTTCCACATAATGCCTCATATGGCTATATTGATCGTTGCTTGACAGCTATGGTCGTACGTGAACTTAATAAGTGGTACAACATGTTCCCACTTGCACCTCGATTTAACATTAATGTTCTCATCGTATTCTTAAACATTCATATTGTCCTTTTTATCATCCATCTGTCCGTGAGTGGACATCTATGTTGATGTTCAATCTCTTGTCTAACTCCTTTTTGGTGAGCTAGTGTCACATCCCCTCAATCCTAAGTAGGATTTAGAAGGGATTGTAACTCTAAACAGGTATAATTAAACAGGGGAATTCTCCTTAACAAAAGTCGTAATTCATATGACAAGCATGTTCTTGGACTTTAGTACATAACTTAAGTTCTTGCAGCGGAAAACATGTGATATGTACATATGACGATGTACTATCAAGGTATAAATCTTTCAATGACAATATTCCTATCGCTCAACACCGCCCATCCATCATCGCTCAACCCGCACATTTAAAAACAAACATGCGGTCGAGTACAAGAATGCACGGTGGACTCATGCCAAAACATTTTTATCATTTTGAATTACATCGCCAATATCATGGTAAGACACAAGGTTTTAGTTGGAATGCTTGGCTTACTAAAACATTTTCGGTCAGAAAAGTCGCCACAAGCATTTTCTTGGTGTGTATGATCCATATCCTATAGTCACAATTCATAACAATATCAAAGATCAAACGTCGAGAGGGAGGCCTCCTAATTAAAAAGGATTTAAAATCCTTATAGTTCCTTTAATGCTCTCGAAATTTTAAAATTACCAAATGATTTCCAAGAATTTTATAAATTCATATAGTGTATTATTATACACTTATGGTCATTAATATGTATTAATATCCTCCATATAACAATCGATCATCACCCTATTCACACAAGGCATATTTCACTTAGGGGAGTTCCAACACTTAGTCAAATTTCGAGTGTTTAATTTTTGGCAAAACAGCTTAAAACAACCCAAGTGTCATACTTTGACGATTTATAACTCTCGACTCAAAATACGTATGACCGTACAAAGACACATTCTGAAAACCTCTAAACATGTATTATAAGTTCTAAGAAGGAAGTCGACCCAAAAGAGTCGTGGTTCGGAGATATAGGGTCTCAAAGTGGGCAACTCGTGACCGACTTCTAGAAAATTTTTCAGATTTCAGATTTAGCTTAACGACGAGGGATTTTATGAGGCTCGTAACTTTGACTCACAATACCAAAATGAATGAAAGATACCATTTTAGAAACCTTGTAATAAGAACTACATGTTTCATGAAGACCATACTGGAAGATACTTGATGCATCGAGAAATACGTAAGTTCAAAGTTGACTAGTTGGAAAGGACAACATTCAAGTAGGTGAATTTGGGTCAGTGAAAAGTATACCTATAAGATTTGGTTTGGGATCAAACTTTCCAGATCACAACTAGACATGGTAAGGGACATTTCTTATGAAGAAACCCAAGACAAATTCGGACTACAAACGTCTTGAACATCTCACGTAAAAGTCGTACACGAACAGTTGATTAACATAGAAATTTACTAAGGCAGTTTGTCCAGAAAAGCTTACTGTAATGTGTCAACTTTAAAAATTCACCGTGAGTTCATTATAAGGAATCTGGGAATGAAAGAAATCATATTGAAAAGCCACTTAAGTCTAGTTTAATCCAGAAAAAGCCTAACTCAATGATTCAAAATAGATTGGGAGATAAAAATATTTTACCACAAGCTATCACTCCCGTGACAGTTTTGTGCAGTTAGCTTGTAAAATCTGGAATAAATAGTAAACATTTTTAGAAAATTCTGAAAATTTTCTTAAATCGTCTAGACATGCTAAGTTATGTTTATGCCAATTTTTAGAGTATTACCATTAGCCAAACTCGAAACGAAAGCCACGGACCGTGGGTGATGAACACCGAAATTTTACAGTTTTGTGCAGTGTTTTTGAAAAATAGAATTAAAATAGAAAATCAAGTTGGATTGACTTGAAATTGTACAGAGACGTAATAGACATGTTTATTTTCAACATAGTAAAATTTCACATTCATCTGAAAACTGTAACTTAGTCAAATAATTTTATTAATTTACTGTTTTCGTAACATACTTCCAGTTTTCAATTTTAAGCTTACTCTTCTTGTATGCATTTCATATAATTACGAAAATGGTGAATCTATCACCCCAAATCACCACCAAGATCATCAATCTAAGCATGCAAGTATGATTTAGTCATGTCTAAGAGTCATAGGAGGTAGTTATACCTCAGCCACGAATTTGAAGATGAATGAGAGAGATGGAGCTTGAGCTTTCTCCATGGTGGAAATGGTGTAGGAGAAGAAGAAGAGAGAGAGAGAGAGGAGGCGTCTGATTTTGGGGAGAGAGTGAGAAGAATGCTGATCCAAAGGGAAAGAGAGGGTATGGGGTGTGGGGTGATATGCATGTGTGACACTTGTCACTATACTCACATGCATATCAACACATCACTATACTCACACGCATATCAACACTTGTCACTATACTCACATGCATATCAACACTTGTCACTATACTCACATGCATATAAACACTTGTCACTATACTCACATGCATATCAACACTTGTCACTACCTCCCATGCACCTCTACACTTGTCACACACTCTCTATACACTCACATGCACGTTTATATATATATATATATATATATATATATATATATATATATATATATATATATATCTATGTATATATCTGATTTTAATTGATTAGTTAGGCTATTTAATTAATCCAATTTCACTTAGATACATGTAATAGGAAAATCAACAAGATAAACTTGTATACACGAGTGTATAGTTTTCGGCTATTACATTATGCCAATGGGTCAAATTTTATTTTCCATGCCAAACATTGATATATGTTATAACATATAGTTTAGGTGATAATTAATATCATAGGATAAATTAATGGCATCATTTTATGCGATAAAACCCTAAAATTCAAACTAGGGTTTTCAAATCGAGAGTTTGATCAATATAATTCCTTAATGATCTAGCATTGATTTAATGCTAAATAATACTGTAATTACATATAATAATCATAGGAAATTAATTACTATAATTCCTTGATCATTAAACTCACTTTCCATTTCGCCTTTAAACGTTAACGTTTGAAACGTTGCAAAACGTTAATTATCGACTCATCTCGAAATGGTCGTAATAAAGTTGCAATCACTTTATTAAATTATTCCATTAATAATGGAATTTAATTCTAAGCTTAATTGCTTAGAAAATTTCATGAAATTTTAACTATCGATACTGTAATCGACGTTAAAATAATACTATCGATACGCTTTATAAACTTCTATTTCTAAATTCACAATTCTCGTTGAATGTTAAATAGGAATTCATTCCTTCAAATAATCGAAATCATTATTCGATATCCCATCGATTGAATCATCTCAAATAATTTCTAATTTACGGTTTTAAATACCGTAATTAGCATCTAATCATGGGATATTATATCCTACCCCTTAAAAGAAATTTCGTCCCGAAATTTGCATACCTCATAAAGTATGGGTATCTTAACGCCATAACATCATACTTTTCACGTGCTTTCTTTTGTCCATGGTTCCTTCATTGGGTTTTCATTAAAGACCCAAACCGATTCTCTAATCGTTGAATCGCACGATCAAATTAGTCGAGATTTTCATCATAACTTATCGGAATCAAAGGTCACGCCATCATGTTGGTTTACGTGAATTGGGTCATTTTCGATTTCTTAACGTGACACGTGGAAAACATTTCGCACTTTCCCAAATTTGGTGGAAGTACCGAGCTATAAACTACCAGCCTATCATTATTAGGATCTTGAAAGGTTCTATAAAACTTGGTCTCGACGCTCAGATATCGATTTTGTAATTTCTCTAGATGGAGAAATCTTAAGAAACTTAAATTCGCATTTAAAAATGCACTCAAATTTATGCGTGTCGGTAAGACTTTTGTCCGTCCTTAGCTTTTCTTATTCTTTGCCTTATTGGGTAGATATCTCACTCGTGTCGCCTACGACGTCAGGACTTTATACCTTTTCTCACCTACTTTGTTACAATAAAGTGGTGGTCAATACTTCTTTCCGCAATATGCCTCATAAGGCTATATTGATCGTTATCGACAGCTACGGTCGTACATAAACTCACCAAGTGGTACAATACGTTCCCACTTAAACTTTGATCTAACATTAATGTTCTATCGTATGCTTAAACGTTTGGGTTGTCCTTCCCGATTGTCTATCCGTCTGCGTGGTGGACATCTATGTTAAGGCTCAATCTCGTGTCAAACTCCTTTTGTGAGTTAGTTCAAAATCTAGAGGTACTCTTGGAGTCTCTATCTCAAACGATAGGTTTTAGTACTCTAAAATATACAATTTCCTTTTTATGCTGCTGAGTTAACTTTTCGTCTGAGAGTCATCCGAATAGGCAGAGACAAACATAATTGGTGAGTCAATCCACTACTACCCATATAGTAGTGCGACTTCTTTATGCCTTTGGCAGAACCTGTCATAAGATTCATTGCTACATCATTCCATTTTCATTCGTGTAGCTCTAGAGATTATAACCTCATATAAGGCCTTTGATACAATGCCTTCACTTGTTGGTAACCGAGACACGGTTCGACAATCATGGTTACATCTCAATTCATCCCTTACTATCTAACCTTTCTCGTAAATCATAACATATCTTAAAGTTGCCTAGCTGGGCGGTATGAGAAGGGTCATGAACTTCATTCTTGGTTTCATCTCTAAGCTTATTACTGCTTGGAGATATATATGTATATATAATCCTTCCTTAGACGATATAACATCGTCCAGCGCTCCTTAAAATTCTTCAGTCTTTCCTTCCTTATCTTAATTTGTATTCTTTTCCCATCTTCATTCTCTCTTTTTAGTCATATGTCACCTTGGGTGTGAGAGTACAACTTACGTTCGTCACTAAATGCCCGACTATTTATGTTCTCATTTTCTTAAACTTTCCAATGAGTTTTCCTTTTCTGTTGGGACATACTATGATTTAAGTTTCTAATTTTATAACTCGTATTAGATTCTACATTTACCATCCTCGTGTGATCATTTATCACACTTATAATCTTTACCGATTCGAGCCATCTTCCCATTCTGATCCACATTTCTTTGCTCAAGAATAAATTCAAACTTCGCAAGTTGAGAAGGGTTCTTAACTTATTGTCATAGGAGTGATGTCTTGAGACTTTGTATTTATACTATCGCCACTATTTCAAGTCATGAGTTGGGAAATTCTATTCATGTGGCCTAATTCATTGTGATCATAAGCTATTATCTTTCTCATATTAATACATAGCCTCTTTTATTACTCCACGTAATTTCATTCCTTTTGGGGTAGCTATGTTATTGGTCTTGCTACTTTAGAGAGTTCTCAATGGCTCTTTGATAGTAGTCCATTTATCTAAGAAATTCTGGTCTCATTTTTAGGTCATCGACGACTTTCATTCTTAATTGTTTTGTCCTTTGTCGATCTACATTGATTTCTTCTAAGGATACTATATGCCTGAGGAATATTTCTCCTTTATGCCGAATTACACAATCTTGTATTGCAAAATCTGTCTGGCTCTTAAAAGTCGTAAGACAGTCCTTCAAGATTCTTTATGTTCTTCTTCGTCCTTTGAATAGGTAAGAACTTTATCTATAAAGATTAAGATAAAATTTTCTAAGTACGTGTGGAACACTCGACTTTTGAGGTTCATGATCAAGGCTGGTGCATTTGTCAGTCCGAATGGCTTAACTATTATCTCATAGTAGCCATATCTTATTCGGAACGATTCGTTTTCGTATTTCGGATACCATTCTATAAAGGCCATATAATATTTAACCAAAATGCCTAAATGTGGACTTTTTATTCATTATCTACGAGGGTCGGTTTATCGAGCCGACTGATTACAAGGCGTCTAGTTCTTTTTACACCCAAAATTTTGACACCTCCACAACATATTCATAAAATTTTCCAGACTACGTTTATTTTACATATTATAATCACACCGTTTTCATCATGATCCATTATCTACATATAAGTCTTATAGGATCCTAGGATTCTATGTCTCTAAGTGACCTTCGTCGGAGTCGTACTCCTCCCTTGGAAACTTGCCTTTCTCTAAGTAGGTTTTTGTTTCATACTCCCGAGGATCATTCTCCTCCGAGAGCCGGGTCCACCGCTCCCGTTTCTTCTTCAATACCGTGTTGGTGTTACTTTTATCGAAAGTATGGTCGGGTTGGTAGCGGTAATTCTCCTAATCCGCGAGGGCGATAAGATCCGTCCTTTTCCCTTCTCGCCTCTTCGGTACCATTGACGGCACAGACGTGGGCGGCATTTGAAACATCATGGTACAATCGTTCCTTTGTACCGTACGGTGTAACTTGCTGAGGACCAGGACAAGTACTCATGGGTGCTGTTCCATACGCATTATGAGTATACTTGAGCCTGTTGACCAATCCTGGTAAGTCTACCTGACTTGAATTTTTCTCATGGAGAAAATATTCTTTTGATACTTCTTTTGCAAAACCCTGCCAATCTATTGGCAAACGACAGATAAGTAGTTGGATACCATTCTCATTTGTCACTCTATAGTTGCGAGTATCCATCCAGAGGTGCAAAAATTACTCCAAAACTGTTCTAAATCCATACCTAGTTCATAATAAAAGAGCCGATACGCTCGTGTGAGTTATAAACTTGTAGGCCTTGGGGTTACTCTCTTACCCGTTAAACTCCATTTTTCCTGCCATTTGTAAGCGGATATTTCTAGATAAGTCCGACTTAATTTAAGCTATGGAGGAAATTTTTAAACAAGAAGGATCTCTTAAGGAAGTATACACTTTAAGACGATATAACCTCATAGACTACTTATGACACAACTCATGACACTCATCTTAATACTCATTTTACGCTACACCCTTAGTCGATATCGCTTAAATTTATTCGCATGTGCGAATAGTGGGTACTAATATCCTGTCGCTTAAAAACCTTTTAACGAAAAGATTTGGCCCAGCCAACGATCACGTGAATGATGTACCATTTACTTAAACTTCTTGTTTCTAAAATTATATCTATGTTCCTCATAGATATAATGATTCAAATCATTGATAGAATTTTAGGCGATCCTAGGCTCGATTCTACGCTTGAGCAACTCTTGCGATGGCTATGATTTTCAGATAGGTAAGGAGGTTCTAAATCTTGATGCGCTACCCTAAATTATGCTCCATCGCTTCTTTTCGTACTTACATTGTCAAAAAGCGAAGCACCTAATTGAACAAAATCTTATAGGTATTCGAGGAAATTTCCTCATACCTATCCCGCCTTTGGGTTTTGTTTGTTCTGCTTTCGCATAAGTATAGGCTTTGGTATACGGTGTTCCGCTTATTCAAGTAAACATCTATTTCATATGTCATTGTCCTTTCCATTGGGACATTATGTTCCCTTGCTATGGCCTTCGTCATTTCCTCATTCACCTCATACTTCTCGGGTATTCAGATCGTTATGCTTTTACCAATAGCATTTGTGGTTAGTCTACATCAACCTATCCGTTGATATTGATATTTCGATAATTAAGTCTTATCCTAGAGATCGTCGTGTCTCTATCACTATTATTCATTCCTATTCCAATATGAATGACTCCATTCCCTTTTTCACTTCATCGATCTTAGGAATATATTTCTCATATATCCTTACTTTAACTCTTCTCAAGGGAAATTCTTATTTATCAAGTCATATGTCTCTGAAGCTTATATCGTGTCGGGGCTATCTTATAATTGTATAGCTCATAGTGTCTTCAGTTATTTCCGACTTTTGTCCCTTTTTCTTGGGCACGGTATTTGAAAGTAATCTTACTTTCGTTATACTTCGGTTCCCACCTTCAGGACTAGAACCGTTATCATTGTCGTATGGCTTGGTAGGGTCGTACATTCGTACACCATAACTTAAATTCCAAGCATCTTTCTTCCATGTCTTGGCTTTGAAGATATTTTCTTCACACTTGATTTACATACTAGGGCTATCCTCGTTGTTCACACAATCTCAAAGATTATGATTCCTTAATCTCATTATCATTTGTTTAACCAAGTTTCAATTACTTGGAATCGATTATGCTCAAGCATAATCTCATTGACTGAGGTATATGGCGAGAGATCTATTTTCTGAGACGTTATCATTTCCTTATATATATGTATTCCTGAAAAAGAATATTTTGTATGCATCTTTATTCTTTTAAACATGTCCAACCTACTAACGAGGTTCCAAGGACAACCAACTATATTAAAGATAAGTTGTAATCTCTCTTGTTATGACATAAAAAGGAGTTCATATCCCACGGATATCATATACTTTTTCTTGCTTTCACTCTTGCATTCAATGCTAAAGAGTATCTTATTCATAACTTGATTATCGCAATGATAAAGGTATAACTTTATCATTATCAATCTTCGTAAAGCCCATCGAGGTCATCACATCCATGTGTATCATAGGAAAATATCTCGCCTCATCGAGATTTTCCTTACATCCCGATTTCTTGATGTCATCCCTTTCGGTCTCTGAAACTTTTGGGTGATCAAATAAGTCAACCTATTTCACGCTCGATGTTTATCGCTTCACTAATTGCACTTAGGTGACAAGGTAAGTCAACGTCATTATACTTGATGGTTTCAAGAGTCGAGAAAGAATTATCACGACTACTTTCAAAAGGCGTTGTCTCACAAATCGAAATAACATCTTCTCAAAGATTGAATCGATATGCTTTTAGACCGAATAAATGGGGCTCTAGGGTCCAAGACCGAATGACGACTATCGAGATTTCTTTGGTCATATGGGCTGGCGCACCGTCACAAATATTTTCTCACCACGCTAGGATTTGGGTTCAAAAGGATACTTTATGAATTTTTGGTTGAAAATTTTCTTCGTAAAGTGAGAAACTCGAATGAATTCTCAATCGAACTAGGTCATAGAGTTAAACTCAACGACGTAAATTGGGTGATGAATATAATTTTGAAAGCTTATATACCCATAATAGGTCATCAACCAAGGTTCTTATGTACATCGTGGCTCTACTTGTATTGTCGGCAATCTTACTTTCTTAGTAACATTCTAAGATTCAGATCATACTATAACGTTCTTACTTTCTATAAATCATAGAGCTAGCTTCAACTGATCCTCGTGAATCCTGGAGTAGGAATCAGGAATTTGGTCCTTCATAAGAAATGAAGTACAGTACATTAGGGCACGAGGCTAAAACCGACGTAAATCGGAGTTCACACGATCGAGAACTAATCAAACAAAATCACCGCACGGTGCGGGAAAAATTTACACGCTCGCGCGAGGTCATAAACGATGCCGACGCCAAGGTCGTGCATGCCGTTACCGATACCGCGGTAGTACTGAAATGCCGACGTCGAGGTCGCATAAGCTACCAAAGTCGATATGTCAAATTCGACGTTATAAATTCCAAATCAAAGTCGACAATGACATGTCGAGGTTGAAATCGAGGTCGCACAATTTCGTATAAATCTTTTGCTTTTCGATACTCAAGATGGAATGAAGTTCTCAAATCCATCGTTACTTTTGTTCTTGTAATGGAAGGAAGTTCTTACTTCTATGTTCTTTCGTAAAAGGGATCATACTTCTTAAAAAGTCACGTTACATTGAGCTAGCATGCTCATCATCATAAACAACTTTCAAGTTTGAAGTAAAACTTCAAATATTCATACGTAGCTCATTTGTACGCATGTACTTCGTCAAATTTCACGAATTCAACATATCATTTTTGACAAATCAGTGTCCAATCTCAATCACTTTAAAGCATGAATAACATAACTTTGTTCATAATAATGAACCCTTATTGAATTTCAGGATTTCAAATATTTCATCTTTAGCATATCATGCCGAAACTTTCTCACATCATTGTCATCATCTCCCTTATATCTTCCTTCTTTTCATAACTTTCTCGACAATCATTTGTCATAACATTCATTCTCAACCTTTCTCTTAGCTTTCATTTCTTTTGAAAGATCATTTCAATCATCCATCCTTCACTTCAAACTTTTCGATTTCAAAACCGAGAAAATCATTTATCTATCATAAATCAAATCCTTTAAGTTTCCTTAAATATGCAGTCCCATACCTGCATATTGTGGGAATCTTTTGAGCTTTCCTTAAATATGCAGTCCCATACCTGCATATTGTGGGAATCTCCTTTTGAAAAAAAAAATCATTTCCATCCTTTTTCACTTTCAATCTTTTCATTTTATTTGAATAAAAATCATTTCATAAAATAAACATTCATCCGGTCGGGGTAATTTTCAAAACTTTGAAAAGAATCATTAACCTCATTTCGCCGAGCTTGATGTGATGGAGTGTTGAACATTGTCACCGACCTTTAGAAGTCTAGTGACTCAATCTAGACTTAACCTTAAAGGAGATTTTGGGTTCAAGAGCGAACCGCCTCGATACCACTCTGTCACATCCCTCAATCCTAAGTAGGATTTAGAAGGATTGTAACTCTAAATGTATAATTAAACAGGGAATTCTCCTTAACAAAAGCCGTAATTCATATGACAAGCATGTTCTTGGACTTTAGTACATAACTTAAGTTCTTGCAATGGAAAACATGTGATATGTACATATGACGATGTACTATCAAGGTATAAATCTTTCAATGACAATATTCCTATTGCTCAACACCGCCCATCCATCATCTCGCTCAACCCGCACATTTAAAAACAAACATGCGGTGAGTACAAGAATGCACTCGGTGGACACATTTTATCATTTTGAATTACATCGCTAATATCATGGTAAGACACAAGGGTTTTACTTGGAATGCCTTGGCTTACTAAAACATTTTCGCTCAGAAAGTCGCCACAAGCATTTTTCTTGTGTGTATGATCCGTATCCCATAGTCACAATTCATAACAATATCAAAGATCAAACGTCGAGAGGGAGGCCTCCCTTCTACGACGCCGTGACCGGCCGTAATCCCGTACAGCACACAGTCACTCTCACAAGCATATGTTAACATAGCATATAGTTCCAACCTTCACGCCAATCCTAGCCAGACATTTATCATCCGGCACAGGACCCGACATTAATAAAAGGTTGGGCGCGACCCAACAAATGACATAACCTGTCATAATATAGTTCCAACCATCGCCACAGTCCTACCCGGGCATAACAGATAGGATCCATACACAAAATAGAATATTTTTGGCAGGTAATGCAGTAAACATTTGTCAACAGTTGTAGAATAAGCATTGTAAATAAACTCATTTGGAATAACAAGAAAGTCACATCTTATTTGAAAAGTAAGCCCACCTGAACTATGGTTCGTCCTAACTCGAGTTCTTAAGTTTGATTTCGTCAAGGCCGCGTCGCGTCGCCCACACCTTTACGTAAAAGCGATGTTTTAGTATGTCGTTCTCGTTTCTTGAGACTCTCAAAGTCTAGAATAAACTTCGATATTCTATATCGATATAAACTGAATTCCTCAACGAATTCAATACGTTTTTTAATTACGTATTTCAATTGAACCGTTCTCGTTCTTCGAGACACATTTAATTATATCGTTTTAACCTTTCCGGTTTAAACGTTCAATGTATTTATACGTTTCTCGACATACGGATTTTTAATAGTAATTCCTTACTAATTCATGTTATAAATCGATTTCCAATCGATTTCTTTTCGTAAAGTCCTATTTCTCGATTTGTCACGTAAATCGATGAACTTTATTAATATTTTCTTAAACATTAATCCATTTATCCATAATCCTTATTATTCAATTATAACGCTTATTAAATAAAACGCTTCGTTATAACATAGTGATCCATGTTTATAAAATTTTATAATTCTCAATATGTCTAAAATAATATTTAGACATATAATATATTATCACTCCTAATTAAAAAGATTTAAAATCCTTATAGTTCCTTTAATGCTCTTTGAAATTCTTAAAATTACCAAATGATTTCCAAGAATTTTTATAAATTCATATAGTGTATTATTATACACTTATGGTCATTAATATGTATTAATATCCTCCATATAACAATCGATCATCACCCTATTCACACAAGGCATATTTCACTTAGGGGAGTTCCAACACTTAGTCAAATTTCGAGTGTTTAATTTTTGGCAAAACAGCTTAAAACAACCCAAGTGTCATACTTTGACAATTTATAACTCTCGACTCAAAATACGTATGACCGTACAAAGACACATTCTGAAAACCTCTAAACATGTACTATAAGTTCTAAGAAGGAAGTTGACCCAAAAGAGTCGTGGTTCTGGAGATATAGGGTCTCAAAGTGGGCAACTCGAACTAACTTCTAGAAAATTTTTCAGGATTTCAAGATCTAGCTTAACGACGAGGGATTTTGCGAGGCTCGTAACTTTTGACTCACAATACCAAAATGACTGAAAGATACCATTTTAGAAACCTTGTAATAAGAACTACATGTTTCATGAAGACCATACTGGAAGATACTTGATGCATCTAGAAATACGTAAGTTCAAAGTTGACTAGTTGGAAAGGACAACATTCAAGTAGGTGACTTTGGGTCGTGAAAAGTATACCTATAAGACTTGGTTTGGGATCAAACTTTCCAGATCAAAACTAGACATGGTAAGGGACATTTCTTATGAAGAAACCCAAGTCAAATTCGGACTACAAACGGCTTGAACATCTCACGTAAAAGTCGTACATGAACAGTTGATTAACATAGAAATTTACTAAGGCAGTTTGTCCAAAAAACTTATCAGAATGCGTCAACTTTAAAAATTCACCGTGAGTTCATTATAAGGAATTTGGGAATTCAACCAATCATATTGAAAACCACTTAAGTCTAGTTTAATCCAGAAAAGCCTAACTCAATGATTCAAAATATATTGGGAGATAAAAATATTTTACCACAAGCTATCACTCCCGTGACAGTTTTGTGCAGTTAGCTTGTAAAATCTGGAATAAATAGTAAACATTTTTAGAAAATTCTGAAAATTTACATAAATCTTCTAGACATGCAAAGTTATGTTTATGCCAATTTTTAGAGTTTTACCATTAGCCAAACTCGAAACGAAAGCCACGGACCGTGGGTGACGTAATAGACATGTTTAATTTCAACATAGTAAAATTTCACATTCATCTGAACACTGTAACTTAGTCAAATAATTTTATTAAGTTACTGTTTTAGTAACATACTTCAGTTTTCAATTTTAAGCTTACTCTTCTTGTATGCATTTCATATAATCACGAAAATGGTGAATCTATCACCCCAAATCACCACCAAGATCATCAATCTAAGCATGCAAGTATCATTTAGTCATGTCTAAGAGTCATAGGAGGTAGTTATACCTCACCAATGAATTTGAAGATGAATGAGAGATGGAGCTTGAGCTTTCTCCATGGTGGAAATGGTGTAGGAGAAGAAGAGAGAGAGGATAGGGAGAGGCGTCGATTTTGGGGAGAGTGAGAAGAATCTCGATCCAAAAGAGAGAGTGTGGGGTGTGGGGTGATATGCATGTGTGACACTTGTCACTATACTCACATGCATATCAACACTTGTCACTATACTCACATGCATATCAACACTTGTCACTATACTCACATGCATATCAACACTTGTCACTATACTCACATGCATATAAACACTTGTCACTATACTCACATGCATATCAACACTTGTCACTACCATCCCATGCACCTCTACACTTGTCACACACTCTCTCTATACACTCACATGCACTTTTTTATATATATATATCTATGTATATATCTGATTTTAATTGATTAGTTAGGCTATTTAATTAATCCAATGTCACTTAGATACATGTAATAGGAAAATCAACAAGATAAACTTGTATACACGAGTGTATAGTTTTCGCTATTACATTATGCCAATGGGTCAAATTTTATTTTCATGCCAAACATTGATATATGTTATAACATATAGTTTAGGTGATAATTAATATCATAGGATAAATTAATGGCATCATTTTATGCGATAAAACCCAAAATTCAAACTAGGGTTTTCAAAATCGGCGAGTTTGATCAATATAATTCCTTAATGATCTAGCATTGATTTAATGCTAAATAATACTGTAATTACATATAATAATCATAGGAACTTAATTACTATAATTCCTTGATCATTAAACTCACTTTCCATTTCGTCTTTAAACGTTAACGTTTGAAACGTTGCAAAACGTTAATTATTGACTCATCTCGAAATGGTCGTAATAAAGTTGCAATCACTTTATTAAATTATTCCATTAATAATGGAATTTAATTCTAAGCTTAATTGCTTAGAAATTTTCATGAAATTTTAACTATCGATACGCAATCGACGTTAAAATAATACTATCGATACGCTTTATAAACTTCTATTTCTAAATTCACAATTCTCAGTGAATGTTAAAATAGGAATTCATTCCTTCGTAAATAATCGAAATCATTATTCGATATCCTACTGATTGAATCATCTCAAATTTCTAATTTACGGTTTTAAATACCGTAATTAGCATCTAATTTCATGGGATATTACAGCTAGTCCAAAATCTAGGGGTAAACTTGGAATCTCTATCTGAAGTGATAGGTTTTGATACCCCTGTAAATATACGATTTCCTTTATGTACGACTGAGCTAACTTTTCACATCCACGACTAATCTGAATAGGCAGAGATGAACATATTTGGTGAGTTAATCCACTACTATCTATATAGCAGTGTTACTTCTTTATGACTTTGGCAAAACCTGTCATAAAATTCATTGCTATGTCATTCCATTTTCATTTGTATATCATTAGAGATTATAACTCCTTATAAGGTCATTGATACAATGTCTTCACTTGTTGGTAACCGAGATAATGCTCGACAACGTGGTTATATCTCGTTTCATTCCTTATAGGTGCTGTCTCCAAAACTTTGGTACGTATACTACTGCTGTTATTTCAAGTCATGAGTTGGGTAATTCCATTCATGAGGTCTAAGTTATTGTGATGCATAAACTATTATTTTTCTTACATTGCTTCAACTTTTGCCGGCTCTACTTTAATTCCTTCTGAAGACACAATGTGCTTGAGGAATATTACTTCTTTAAGCCGAAATTCACAATACTAAACTTGGCAAAATTTGCTCGGTTCTAAATATCCGCAAGACAGTCCTCCGATGTTCTTTCTCGCTCTTCGTATGGATAAGAACATCATTCAAAAAGATTAAGACAAAACTGTCTAAGTATGTGTGGAACACTCGATTTTTGAGGTTCATGAACAGGGCTGGTATATTAGTTAGTCCGAATGGTCATAACTATAATCTCATAGTAACCATATCTTATTCGGAACAATTCGTTTTCGTACATCAGATACCATTCTACAAAAACCATATGATATATTTCATCAAAATGCCTCAGTGAGGACTTTCCATACATTAATTTCGAGGATCGGTCTATCAAGCCGACTGATTACATAGCGTCTAGTCCCTTTTTACACCCAAAATTTTGACACCATTTCAACATATTCACCAAATATTCCAAACTACGTTTATTTTACACATTATAACCACACCATTTTCAACATGATCCACTATCTACATATAAGTCTCATATTATCATAGGATTCTATGTCTCGGAGTGGCCTTCGTCGGAATCGTACTCCTTATTTGGAAAGTTGCCTTTATCCAGGTACGTTTTTGCCTCAAATCTCCGACGATCTATCTCTTTCAAAGAGCCGGGAGTCACATTACTCCTTGCTTCTTCTTCAGTACCAGAAGTGTGTGTTGCCTTTATAAAAAAGTAAGGTTGAGCTGGTAGTGGTAATTCCCCTAATCCTTGAGGGCGATAAGATCCTGTCCTTTTTCCATTCTCGTCTCTTTCTGGTATAACTAACGCACAGACGTGGGCGGCGTTTGGAACATCAGTACAACCATTCCTTTATACCTCGCTGTAATCAGAATACCACAACCCAAAGTACGGATTAGCGTAAACTGTTACTAATGACGGGATTAACAATAGAAACGAAGACTAATTACGGAACTGCGAAGTATATGATAGACAAATTTCCAAAAACTTCAAACCATTTACTGTGACACATATATCGTACATACGAAAACTGAATCATTTAGACTCTTGACTAAAGGGTTCAACTCGAAACATAACCTATATAACTCATAAATGGAAAGACGTGTGATTACACATATGACGATATGTAATCAAGGCTATACTTATCAACGACGTAAGACTCCAACCGCTCAACACTTCAACATCCAACATCAATCGCTCAACCCGCACATTTAAAACAAATATGCAGGCTAAGTACAAGAATGCACCTAGTGGGCTCATGCCAAACATTTTCTTTAATTACACCGCCCACAAGTAAGACACAGGGTTTTAGTTGAAAATGCTTTGTGCTTACTAAAACATTTTCATTTCTCAAAACGTCGCTCGGCGAGCATTTTCTCTTTGTATGATCCATATCACATTTCACATAATTGTTTATAACAGATCTCACGCCGTAAAGTAGGCCTCGCCTACTGACGCCGTGATCGGCCAAGATGTTGCTAACGGCTCACAAATACATAGCCGTGAATTTCGTGATCGACTAGATCCATGACCGCCGATGATGTTACTAACGGCTCACAACACACACCGGTGTACACGTTAACCCTAGCCACCAACTCCACACATAATATGACATCACATCGATCATCATACGCTGGTAGCGAACCAACAAATTTCAATTCATCATTCCAACCATCACCACAAATAATAATATCATCATTCCAACCATCACCACAAATAATAATATCATCATTCCAACCATCACCACAAATAATATCATCATATCGATCAATCCTAGCGGTATAATCCTTCCCGCTAGATCGAATATCGCTTTCATAGTTGGCTTGCCCAACAACTTGATAGGATCATACATAAAAGCATAAACACTTTGGGCAGGTAATCATCATTTCTCAACTGAAAGCTTGTAAATAAATACTTTGCAGTTGGCAAAATAAATAAAAGGGTTTTCGAATAAAGCCCACCTGGTACGTAGCTTTTCAATAACGTTCCTTTCTAAGTCGAAAGCTCAAGTCCACGTCCCACCTTAACGTAAGAACTATTTTAGTACGTTGATCACGTTCGAGAGAGACGAACATAGTCTATAACGTTCTACGTGTCAAATAAGGCTAACGCCGGACTTATTTTGACGTTTCCTAATCAATTAATGTCGATTATGAATTTTCTCAATTTATAAGAGATATTCTACCTTTTTAATATATAATGTACGTTTTAATGTACTTACGTAACGTAAGTTACATTGTTACTAAACGTACTACGTCACATAGATCACGTATTGTCGAATTACGTGCCCTTTGACCTTGGTCAACGTTTTTGGTCAACCATTTTGACCAAGTCAACATTTAGTCAACAATTTTGACTTTAGTCAACTCAAAGTCAACATTTTGACTTTTTCAATTTCTTATGTAATTTTCGATTTTAATGTACAATTCTTGTTCTAAAAATTCCTATAAAATCATACTATGTCTAAAACATTATTTTAGATCATATTATGTAATTATACTTGACAAAATAAATTTATAACATTAATATACATAAGGTATGGTTTTCGGTCAACATAATTCATCAACTAAACATTTTTCAAAAATTCCAATAAATTCATATAACACTTAATCATCCTTAACTATCCTTATTATAACATAATTGTTATTTATTATGAACTATTGAATTTAATTTACCTAAGTCACTTTCGAAAATTTTGACTTAGGTCAAAATAATTTTTATAAATTCCAATAAATTCCTACAACCATATATTATGAATCTACATCATCAATATGATATGATAACACTTAAATATGGATCATATCTCAATATCATACCATATATTATAATTTTCGAAATTTACGAACTTAGGTACTAAAGTTTTCCAAAAATTCTATATAAATTCATATAAGCTTATTTAATACCCTAGATTATTATTTCATGCTTAATTCAACAATTAAAAATCAAAATCATCAACATATCCTACCTACATGATTTCGGTCAACATATAGAATTTGATATCATATTTAATTTTGTGATATAATTATAATACATGCTTAATAGTTTCATATAAACATAATTTCTACACACTTTTGCATATATACATAATTTTCAAAACTACCATAAATGAACTAAGCTTATAACTTGAAATTTAACGGACGAAAATCAAAAATTCTAGCATGTATATGAAGTTAGGATGAATTCTAACCTTTAATCGAGTCGATTATTGGCGGCAACGTTTTTCTATCTAAGATTTGGGAAAGAAAATTTGAGAAACTCTCTTCTATATTTCTCTAAAGCTCACGGTTCTAAAGTAATAAAATGAGAGGGGCTTTTGATTTTATAGACATTTTAGGATAATGCCCACTTGCAATCTAAATATCTTAAGAATTAAAAATCATAATACCTTGCACAATACTTTACAACCTTTCGTCCACTTGCTTTTGGGTAAAGATAAGGTTTTAAATTTTATTCCTTAATACATTAGTATAATCATTGTTTATCTAAACAATTAACATGCATGTCCAACTCTTTCGACAACTTGCACGAGAAGTGTTTTTTTTTTTTCAAACATTGCACAAGTTGATTCAATTACTATGCTATGCAAGAAGACAAAATTTATGTCCTCCCTTATCTTAATATATCATATTATGTCATAATTAATTCATGTTATTTTCATCCTTATCCTTATCACATAATAGAGGAATCCCAACAATTTAATACACTATATAATGGTTTCGGCTATTTCATGATCAAGGAGAAGAAATTTTATTTTTATATTATCATATTCTTTAATATTACTATAGGATAGTGACTTATTTGCAAAGTCAAATATTGCAACCATAGGTTATAAATGAGTTCATATTAATTCATACTAGTTTTCAACATTTTCGCCTAGGTGAAGACAAAAGTGTAGATTACTTGATCAAATTGGTAACCATCACTACTTACACCTAATAATGTGATAAGGTACAACTCATGCCATCCCATTAATTATAGCATAGAATTTAATTAAATTTTGTCACACATATACCATTATTTTCGTCCAACATGGTATAGGTGTCACCCAACTTGTACAAGTTGCTATACAACTCATATTATCCATAATAATATTATATTAATATAATAAATATGATACATCATCAATTGGATAGGAATTAAAATTAATTAATGCTTTAGAAACCCTAGATTTTCGAAAATCATAGGATTATTCCAAATATTTATTTTCTTGCATTAAATAGCTAATACATAGTTATGTGACATATCATAAGTCCTAATTGATGATTTAAATCATAGGAAAATATTTAGAAAAAATTTGGGATCACAAAACCCTAATTTCGATTTTAGGGTTTTTCGAAAATTGCTAAATAATTCAATTTTGATTCCTTAATTCTCTAGGATTATTTTGATGATAAATAATGCTCTTATATCATAAAATAATCATAGGAATTTGAATTTTATAATTCCATGATCATTTGGCTAAGTTATCGCATTATCTCAAAACGTAGACGTTTGAAACGTCTCTAAATTCTCATAGTTAAAACATCTCTAAAATGCTCAAAATAAAGTTGTAACAACTTTATTTATTCCTATAATAATAGGAAATTTTGAAATCTAAGCTTAATTGCTTAAAATACTGTAAGTCTTAACTGTCGAATCTATCCGACGTTAGAACATTACGTTCGAAGGAATATCAGAAATTATATTCCTTAATTCACTAAGCATCAGGGAATATCACACAGATATTATCCAATTATGCTTGGTCAAAGTCAATCATTGACTAATTAAGATTTTAATTATTGAATTAATAATACTAATTACAGAATTTATTATCGTAATTCAGTATTAAAACTACGGGATATTACATTCTACCCCCCTTAAAATAAATTTCGTCCTCGAAATTTGCATACCGTAAAAAGTACGAGTATCTTTACACTATAACAACCTCAAGTTTCCACGTAACTTTCTTTTGCCCATGGTCTCTCCATTGGACTTTTACCAACGGCGTATACTTCTTTCTAAATCGTTGAATCTAACGATTTAAATCAGTCACAGATTCTTTCTCGTAATTCATCTCTTGATTCAAGATAACGTATCATGATGGTCATGTTTTGGACCATAACACACTTTCTTTAACTGCAACACGTGGAAAACATTCTGTATATTCCCCAAACTTGGTGGAAATACCAATCTATATAGGCTGCTAGGCCTTATCCTTTCTAGGATCTCGCAAGGTCTTATAAAACGAAATCTCAATTTCCTTTTTCTCCAAACATCGAAATTCTTTCAATGGAGAACTTTAATATACTCTGTCTCTGCATTCAAGATGCAACTCATATCTACGCATATCAGCGTAAGACTTTTGTCTATCATGAGCTTCTTTCTTTCATTGCCTAATTTGGCAAACATTTCATTCATTCCTTTCACAGAATTGGCTTTTAAACTTTTCCTCTTATTTTCTTTATCTCAATAAAGAGATGATCGATACTTTCTTTTATACTATGCCTCACATGGGCTATGCTGCTCGACAGTTATTGTCGTAGGTGAACTTAATAAGTGGAAAATACATTTTCAACTTGTACGTTAATTCTTTCTCTTCTAAGCCAATTCATACTCTAAAGATAACCTCAAAATCTTTATACGATGCGAGACGTATGATTTTCTTAGTAAACAACCGGGCTAACTTATCAGACCCAGAAGTAGCCTAGATAGGCATGAACTGATCCTATTTGGTAAGTCGATATACTACTACTCATATAGTAGTGTTAACTTTTGACTTTGGAAATCTTATCTCAAATCCATTGTTACGTCATCCCATAGGATCGTTGATACTATGCCTTCATTTACAGGCAATTGAGACGATGTTCGACAATTTCTATCTTCATTCTCTTAAACTTTTAAGGAGTTTTCCTTTTACGTAAGGATTTATCATCACTTAGGCGATCTTTACTGACATAGAGCATTAGTTACTATATTACCCTTTCACAGGTGATAATTTATATTGCCTTCGTAATCTTTTCTAGTTCAAGCAATCTTTTCCATTTCATCTCCAAGTCTCTTTGCTTGGAAAAGTATTTTAAACTCCTATGATCTATGAAGATCTCATATCTTACTTTATGGAGGTGATGTTCTCAAAATCTTAACTCGCTTTACTGCTGCTAGTTCTAAGTCGTTGTGATGAATAGCTTATTATCTTCCTCACATCAGCACGCGGTATCACATTTATTAGTCCATGTAAATTTAATTTCTCTTTGGGATAGTTGTGTCATTAGCCTTGCTATCTTAGAGAGTTTTCAATAAATTTTCGGTAGCAGCCAGCGAATCCCATGAAACCTTTGTTCTCATTTGAGTCGTTGATTGCTTCTATCCTTGTATTGCTTTTAACTTCCGTCGGATCCATATGGGTTCCTTCTAAAGACAAGATGTCTAAGGAATATTACTCCTTCAAGTCGAATTTAGCTTAAATAGTCTTGAAAATTTATTCGACTTTAATGTCTGCAAGAATGGTTCTTAAGAGTTCTTTATACTCTTTCTTTACCCTTCGATTAGATGGGAATATCATCTATGGTGTTTTAAGATAATTTATCTTAGTAGGCGCGGAACACTCGATTTTTGAGGTTCATAGCATGGCTAGCGCATTAGTTGGTCCGAATACCATAACTATAATTCATAGTAGCCACCTCTTGTTTGGGAAGCCATTTTGGGTACATTGTTAGCTCGTGCCTTAAACTGATTATAGTCCAATTGAGATCGGTTCTCAGGACTACTTTTGTTCTTTTCCACTGGCCGAATACTCGTCTATCCTTGGTAATGGATTATTAATTCTCGATAATCTATATACTTTCTTAATGGGCTATCTTTCTTCTTTGACTAGCAAGTCGGGTGTTTCTTAAGGTGATACACTAGGTTCGATGAAACTTAGATTTTATAGCTTTTAAACGTGAATCTTTATATTTTCACTTTCCTTGAATCCATTTGATAAAGGTACTTTTAACTTGGTTTAGTAATGGTTCTAATTCGATAGTAGAACTCTAGTTGCTTATCAGGGTAATCTTGCTAAGTTATCAGGGATATCTAGAATTTCTCGAACAATTCCCACATCCTCATTTCATTTCTGCTTTTCATTTACCACTTAGATAAACAAGGAATGCTCGACATCCCTTCTTGTTTAATAATTCCCTTATTTGTAGTGTGGGTATGGTTGGAATTTCCTTCCCTATGTGGATTCCATAGAAATTCGTAACTTCTTATTCGGAGAAATGGAACGAAATTTCCCTTTTCTTGTACAGGATTGTGGAATGATTTTCGACTAATCAATTCTTTCTTAGGATTATCTCTATGTCGCATATAGGTACTATGTTCAAGTTCTTTACTAAAGTCTTAAGTGATTCTAAGTTCAATTCTAAGTTCGAGTAAATACGTATGGCGACCATGATCCTTCTTTTAAGTGAAGAGATTCTCATTCTTTGATTTGCTTATTCTGATTTGAGCTCTAACGTATCCATGCATGCTCTTATTATTCTTGTGATAATGAAATGTGAAGCACTTGTCTTCGAACCAAAATATTTTAGGTATACTGAGAAGTTTTCTCATACCTACCAGGTTTTCCTGATTCTGTTCGTTCTATAATTATCATACTTTCTAATCAATATGAATGATTCAGATTCCTTCTTCCTCTTTATCGATCTTTAGAATATATCTTCCATATATTCTTTCTTTTAAAATCCTTTCAAGAAGAATCCTTATTTTAGCATTTGTTGTGCTTATTATAAGTAATATCCTCTTTGGATATACGTCATTTCTCTTAATCTTCATTGGTTTGACTAAGTGGTTTCGCATAAGTTAAAATCCCTTGTTTACTGCGAACACATCATACTTTTTCCTTGATTTCATATATCTTTACTATGTTCTCGACATTCTATGTTTATTTCCTTTCAATGCTAAGGTACCCAATATTTCGCCTTATGGTCATCTCATAAATATGAGGAAACTCTTTTCAATTAGATTCACCTTAAGGTCCTTCCTTGATTTCTTTCCTTTATTCGCTTGAGCATATTTCCTTCGCAAATTTCTTTAACAGTTATCTCACTTGATTAATTACTAAATCATGCATAAGGTGGCGTTTGTCTTTATAAACTTAGGGTACGACGGTTTCATCTCAAATAACAAATCTACTTCTTGATCCACTTCTTCCCTTCAAAGGATTTGTTTTACTTATCGTAATTAAACTGTTTGCAAAACTTATCTCACGTTCTGGCTATATCATAACTGTATAGCTGGTAATTTCCTCAGCTATTCACAACTCTTGCTCTTTTTCTTGAGCATGATATCCGAAAGTTATATTACTTTTATACTTTAATTCTCACTTTTAAGATCAAGACCGTCATCATTACAATCTAGACTGGTAAGGTAGTATGTTTGTACATCATAACTTATATTCCAAGTACCAATGTCCTATTGCCAAGTCTCAACTTCGGGTATCTCTCTCTTTCTTGGTTTAAAACTAGGAATAGTCTAGCTACTCACATATCTTATTATTTGATTCGTTGATCATACTATCTTTGGTTTAACCAAAGTCTCAAGTTCTTGGAATCAATTCCACTTAAACATAATCTTATTGATTTAGGGATGAAGCGAGAGATTTATTAATGGAGATGCTTTCACTTCTTTATATCCATCAACTGTGTCTTATTCATCTCCACACTAACGAGGTTTTAGGGACAATCACCTATTTTAAAGATAAGTTGTATTCTTTCTTATTATGATATAATATGAGGAGGGCATATCCCAAGGATATATAATATACTTCTCTTTGCTTTTACTCTAGCACCCAATGCTATAAAGTATCTCGTTCATAACTTAATCATCATATCCTCATGTGGAGGTATAACTTTATTGTTATCCTCAATCTTTGTAAGCCAATTAAGGGTCATTGCATCAATGTGCACCATAGAAGAGAATATATCTCGTCCCTTCGAGAACTTCTTTACATCATAACTTGATGTCTATCACTTTACTGATTTAAAAACTTAGGTGACGGAATAGGTCAACTTGTCTCATACTTACTGGTTTCAAGCTTTGAAGAAGAATTCATCATGACAATTTAAAAGAAGTATTGGTTTACAACTCCTGATGACAATCTCGAAGATTTGAATCAATATACTTTTTGAACTGAATAATTGGGATATAGGGTCCGAAGACCAGAATGACGACTACTGAGATTTCTTTGGTCATATGGGGTGGCCAGACCCGTCACAAATACTTTCTCAGTCACACAAGGCTTGGCTTCAAAGAACACTGTATAAAATTTTGGTTTTGTAAACTTCTTTCCAAGAAAATGAGAAACGCAGGTGGTTTCTCAATAGAAACTAGGTCATAGAGTTAAACTCGATGACAGAAATTGAGTAGAACTTGAAACCTTATACAGCTCATAATAGGTCATCTACAAAAGTTCTCATGTACGTCATATCTCTTCTTGTACTACTGGAATCTTATTTTCTAGCAAGATTCTAATATTCTTGCTATCTTCAGAAAGTTTTCGTTTCATGGACATCATAGGACTAGTATTTAACTGGTTCTTACGAATTTTGAAGAAGGAACCAAGGATTTGGGTCTTCATAAAAATATAGTACCATGTTATAGAGATGCGTGGCGAAAACCGTTAAGAATCGGAATTCAAACGAGGGAGAACAAGCTAAAGTCGAAACACTGCGA
Source organism: Salvia rosmarinus (assembly GCA_036937905.1). NCBI lineage: Eukaryota > Viridiplantae > Streptophyta > Magnoliopsida > Lamiales > Lamiaceae > Salvia > Salvia rosmarinus. Next base: position 79,506 of record JAODLM010000339.1, read on the forward strand.
AAGACAGTTTTGCTGGCGCCGAAATCAGGCAGCCAAGGTTGAACTGAATTGCTAAGATCTAAATTAAAGAGGTCGACGCTTAAAGTCGAAGTTGGCAAGGTCAATGTCGAAGTCGAGCATAAAAATGCCGACGTGGTCCACTTTATATCTCTTTCTTCTCGTTTTGAAAACTCGTAATGTTTTCACTGATCTTTGTTCTCGTTCTCATGTCGATACTTACTTTCGTATTCGAAAAGAACTAAAGTTCTCAGATTCTTACTTCTATGTTCTCGCGATAAGTGATCATGCTTCTTATCACGTCTATGTTCTTTCGCAAAAAGGGATCATGCGACTTAACAGTCTATGTTCCTTGGGATAACATATCCATCATTAAAATAACTGAAAATTTCAGAACTGTAAACATTCATAACATAACTCTTCCATAATAATCATGCGCGGTGAATTTCACTTAATTCAAAGATTTCACTTTTGACATATCTATGTCATCACATCATCATAACATAATCATATGTTGGTAATAACCAACAACTTTCATAACATAAACTTTCATTGAATTCCATGAATTCAAAAGTCTCTCTTTTGACATATCAATGTCAATGCTTTCTCATATCATTTTCAACTCTTCACAACATATAACATCATTGCAACACTTGCAATTACTTTCACTTTCAACAATCTTCATAACTTTCATTTTTCTTTGAAAATTCATTTCAATCATTATCCACTACTTTTATTCTCAATTATCTCTCATAACTTTCATCTCTTTGGAAATATCATATTCCATGTTTAAACTTTTCATTTCAAAATTTTGAAAAAGAGGCATGTACTTTCAAACTTTTTCATTTCTAATCTGAGAAAATTATTTACTTAACGCTTATTAAATCTTTTAAGTTTTCCATGAATATGTAGTCCCATACCTACATATCCTTGGAATCCTTTGAGCCTTCTTTGAATATGCAGTCCCATACCTGCATATTCTTAGAATCTCTCCTAGTTCTAACTTTCATTTTCTTGAAAATTTATTTCACTTTAATGACTTTCACTCTCCAACTTCTTATCCTTATTCTCAAAACGTGAGAAAATCATTTACCTTTTTCCCGGTTGAGCTTGATGTGATGGAGTGTTGAGCATAGTCGGCTGATCTCTAGAAGTCTAGTGACTCTATCTAGACTCAACTTTTGAAAGAAGTTTTGGGTTTAGGGTACAACCGGCTCTGATACCAACTGTAACAGCCCGCCAACCCAAAGTACGGATTAGCAGAAACTGTTACTAATGACGGGGATTAACAATAGAAACGAAGACTAATTACGGAACTGCGAAGTATATGATAGACAAATTTCCAAAAACTTCAAACCATTTACTGTGACACATATATCGTACATACGAAACTGAATCATTTAGACTCTTGACTAAAGGGTTCAACTCGAAACATAACCTATATAACTCTGCAGCGGAAAGACGTGTGATTACACATATGACGATATGTAATCAAGGCTATACTTATCAACGACAGAAGACTCCAACTGCTCAACACTTCAACATCCAACATCAACTGCTCAACCTGCACATTTAAAAACAAATATGCAGGGCTAAGTACAAGAATGCACCTAGTGGGCTCATGCCAAAACATTTTCTTTAATTACACTGCCCCATAAGTAAGACACAAGGGTTTTAGTTGAAAATGCTTTGTGCTTACTAAAACATTTTCTCATTTCTCAAAAGCGTCACCGAGCATTTTCTCTTTATTATGATCCATATCACATTTCACATAATTGTTCATAACAGATCTCACGCCGTAGAAGTAGGCCTCCTTCTACAGACGCCGTGACCGGCCGAAGATGTTGCTAACGGCTCACAGTCACATAGCCAGGAATTCTGCATCTGACTAGGATCCATGACCGGCCGATGATGTTACTAACGGCTCACAGTCACACACTGGTGTACACGTTAACCCTAGCCAGCCAACTCCACACATAATATGACATCACATCAGGATCATCATACGTTGGTAGCGAACCAACAAATTTCAATTCATCATTCCAACCATCACCACAAATAATAATATCATCATTCCAACCATCACCACAAATAATAATATCATCATTCCAACCATCACCACAAATAATATCATCATATCAGATCAATCCTAGCCAGGTATAATCCTTCCGGCTTAGATCCAATATCGATTTCATAGTTGGCTTGCCCAACAACTTGATAGGATCATACATAAAAGCGTAAACACTTTGGGCGTAATCATCATTTCTCAACTGAAAGCTTGTAAATAAATACTTTGCATTTGGCAAAATAAATAAAAGGGTTTTCGAATAAAGCCCACCTGGTACGTAGCTTTTCAATAACGTTCCTTTCTAAGTCGAAAGCTCAAGTCCACGTCCCACCTTAACGTAAGAACTATTTTAGTTACGTTGATCACGTTCGAGAGAGCGAACATAGTCTATAACGTTCTACGTGTCAAATAAGGCTAACGCCGGACTTATTTTGACGCTTCCTAATCGATTAATGTCGATTATGAATTTTCTCAATTTATAAGAGATATTCTACCTTTTAATATATAATGTGCGTTTTAATGTACTTACGTAACGTAAGTTACATTGTTACTAAACGTCTTCGTCACATAGATCACGTGTTGTCGAATTACGTGCCCTTTGACCTTGGTCAACGTTTTGGTCAACCATTTTGACCAAGTCAACATTTAGTCAACAATTTTGACTTTAGTCAACTCAAAGTCAACATTTTGACTTTTCAATTTCTTATGTAATTTTCGATTTTAATGTACAATTCTTGTTCTAAAATTCTATAAAATCATACTATGTCTAAAACATTATTTTAGATCATATTATGTAATTATACTGACAAAATAAATTTATAACATTAATATACATAAGGTATGGTTTTCGTCAACATAATTCATCAACTAAACATTTTTCAAAAATTCCAATAAATTCATATAACACTTAATCATCCTTAACTATCCTTATTATAACATAATTGTTATTTATTATGAACTATTGAATTTAATTTACCTAAGTCACTTTCGAAAATTTTGACTTAGGTCGAAATAATTTTATAAATTCCATAAATTCCTACAACCATATATTATGAATCTACATCATCAATATGATATGATAACACTTAAATATGGATCATATCTCAATATCATACCATATATTATAATTTTCAAATTTACTGAACTTAGGTACTAAAGTTTTCAAAATTCTATATAAATTCATATAAGCTTATTTAATACCCTAGATTATTATTTCATGCTTAATTCAACAATTAAAAATCAAAATCATCAACATATCCTACCTACATGATTTCGGTCAACATATAGAATTTGATATCATATTTAATTTTGTGATATAATTATAATACATGCTTAATAGTTTCATATAAACATAATTTCTACACACTTTTGCATATATACATAATTTTCAAAAACTACCATAAATGAACTAAGCTTATAACTTGAAATTTAACGGACGAAAATCAAAAATTCTAGCATGTATATGAAGCTAGGATGAATTCTAACCTTTTAATCGGAGTCGATTATTGGCGGCAACGTTTTTCTATCTAAGATTTGGGAAAGAAAATTTGAGAAACTCTCTTCTATATTTCTCTAAAGCTCACGGTTCTAAAGTAATAAAATGAGAGGGGCTTTTGATTTTATAGACATTTTAGGATAATGCCCACTTGCAATCTAAATATCTTAAGAATTAAAAATCATAATACTTTGCACAATAATTTTCAACTTTTTCGTCCACTTGCTTTTGGGTAAGGATAAGGTTTTTAAATTTTATCCCTTCATACATTAGTATAATCATAGCTTATCCAAGTATTTAATATGCATCTCAACTCTTTCGACAACTTGCACGAGAAGTTTTTCAAACATTGCACAAGTTGATTCAATTACTATGCTATGCAAGAAGACAAAATTTATGTCCTCCCTTATCTTAATATATCATATTATGTCATAATTAATTCATGTTATTTTCATCCTTATCCTTATCACATAATAGAGGAATCCCAACAATTTAATACACTATATAATGGTTTCGCTATTTCATGATCAAGGAGAAGAAATTTTATTTTATATTATCATATTCTTTAATATTACTATAGGATAGTGACTTATTTGCAAAGTCAAATATTGCAACCATAGGTTATAAATGAGTTCATATTAATTCATACTAGTTTTCAACATTTTCGCCTAGGTGAAGACAAAAGTGTAGATTACTTGATCAAATTGGTAACCATCACTACTTACACCTAATAATGTGATAAGGTACAACTCATGCCATCCCATTAATTATAGCATAGAATTTAATTAAATTTTGTCACACATATACCATTATTTTCGTCCAACATGGTATAGGTGTCACCCAACTTGTACAAGTTGCTATACAACTCATATTATCCATAATAATATTATATTAATATAATAAATATGATACATCATCAATTGGATAGGAATTAAAATTAATTAATGCTTTAGAAACCCTAGATTTTCGAAAATCATAGGATTATTCCAAATATTTATTTTCTTGCATTAAATAGCTAATACATAGTTATGTGACATATCATAAGTCCTAATTGATGATTTAAATCATAGGAAAATATTTAGAAAAATTTTGGGATCACAAAACCCTAATTTCGATTTTAGGGTTTTTCGAAAATTGCTAAATAATTCAATTTTGATTCCTTAATTCTCTAGTATTATTTTGATGATAAATAATGCTCTTATATCATAAAATAATCATAGGAATTTGAATTTTATAATTCCATGATCATTTGGCTAAGTTATCGCATTATCTCAAAACGTAGACGTTTGAAACGTCTCTAAATTCTCATAGTTAAAACATCTCTAAATGCTCAAAATAAAGTTGTAACAACTTTATTTATTCCTATAATAATAGGAAATTTTGAAATCTAAGCTTAATTGCTTAAAATATCGTAAGTCTTAACTCGTCGAATCTATCCGACGTTAGAACATTACGTTCAAGGAATATCGAAATTATATTCCTTAATTCACTAAGCATCGTGGGAATATCACACGATATTATCCAATTATGCTTGGTCAAAGTCAATCATTGACTAATTAAGATTTTAATTATTGAATTAATAATACTAATTACGTAATTTATTATCGTAATTCAGTATTAAAACTACGGGATATGACAAGTGCTCGTAGGCGCCGTTCCATACACATTATATGTATACTTGAGCCGGTTGACAAATCCTGGTAAGTCTGCCCAAGCTTTGGAATTTTCTACATGGAGAATATATTCTCTTGATACTTCTTTTGCAAAATTCTGCCAATCTATTGGCAAATGACGGGTAAGTTGTTGGATACCATCCTCATCCGTCAGTCCATAGTTACGAGCATCCTTCCAAAGGTGCAGAAATTTCTCCAAAAACTGTCCTAAATCCATGCCCAGTTTATAATAAAAGAGCCGATACGCCCGTGTGAGTTCTAAGCTTGTAGGCCTTGTGGTTAACTTTTTACCCGTAATACTCATTTTTCCTGCCATCTGTAAATAGATATTTCTAGATAAGTCAGACTTAAATTTAAGCAATTGAGGATCCAAAAATCCCGTTGCGTAGAATTTCAAATGGAGAGACTATGCCCATGTCTCTAATCACGTGAGTGACATCCATTTCCAAAACTTCTGTTTCTTGAATTATATCTACGTTTCTCATAGATATTATGATCCAAATCATTTGTTAGAACCTTAGGCGATCCTAGGTCCAACTCTAAGTTTGAATAACACCTGCGACAGCCATAATTCTCATATGGGTGAAGAGATTTTTTTTTATTTCTTGCTTCGTTTATCCTGAATTGGGTTCTATCGTTTCTACACATTCTTGTGCAATGTTAGAGTGTGAAGTACCTATATCGAACAAAATATTATAGGTATTCTGAAAAAAAAAATCTCATACCTATCAGGCCTTCTTGGTTTTTGTTCCTTTTGTTTTCGGTGCGAAGTATAGGCTCTGGTCTACGGTGTTTCCGTCTATTCAAGTACACATCTATTTCATATATCATTGTCCTTCCCCTTGGGACATTATGTTTCCTTGCTACGGCCTTCTGTTACCTCGTTCACCATACCCTTCTCGGGTATCAGTACAGTTATGTTTTTATCAATAGCATTCTGTGGTTAGGTCTACATCGACCTATCTTTTGATATTGATATCTCAATAATTAAATTTTATCATAGAGATCGCGATGTCTCTATCACTATCATTCATTCCTGATCCAGTATGAATGATTCAATTCCCTTTTTCACTTTATCGATCTTAGGAATATATCTCTCATATATCCTTACTTTAAACTCTTTTCCAGAGAAATCCTTATACCGGCATTTAGCGCCATCATTTGTAATATCCTTTTAGGATATACATCATTTCTTAACATTCTTTATTGATTCATCAAGTGTTTTCGTATAGGATAAAATCCTTGGTCCACTGAGGACATATCATACTTTTGCCTTGACGTCCTATTTCATTACCATATTCTCGACCTTCTATGATCGCTTCATTTCCTTGTCAGAGATACTTAATATCTCACTTTATTGATCGTCACAAAAGTATGAGGGATAAACTTTCCAATTGGATTCACCTTAAAGTCCCTCCATGTGAATCTTTTCATTTGTTCTCTTGGATGCATTTCCTTTTTGCAAAAGTCTATAGAAGCTATCTTGCTTGTTAATTACTAAGGCACACAAGACAAGCGTTTTGTGTCAATATAACTTAGAGTACTAAGATTCATTTCAAATAATGAATCTGTTTCTTACTTTGCTTCTTTACTTCAAAGGAATTACCTTACTTATCGAAGTCATAATGTTTCTGAAGCTTATATCATATCGTGGCTATCTCATGATTGTATAGCTTGTAATTTCTCCTATTATTTATGATCTTTGTCCCTTTTTCTTGAGCATGGTATCTGAAAGTAATATTACTTTCATTATACTTCGGTTCTTACATTCAGGATTAGAACCGTCATTATTGTCATATGGCTTTGTAAGGTAGTACATTTGTACACCATAACTTAAATTCCAAGAATCTCATTACCATGTCTTGACTTTGGAGATATCTTCTCCATACTTGATTCAAGTGCTAGGTATATCCTAGCTGTCCACACATCTCAATGATTATGATTTCTTAATCTCATTATCATTGGTTTAACCAAGTCTAAATTACTTGGAATCGATTGTGCTCAAACATAATCTCATTGATTGAGGTATAAAGCAAGAGATTTGTTATTTTAGATGCTATCATTTCTTCATATATATATATATATATATATATATATATATATATATTAAAAGAATATTGTGCATCCCCATTCTTTAAACATGTCCAACCTACTAATGAGGTTTTAGGGACAAATAACTATCTTAAAGATAAGTTGTAATCTCTCTCATTATGACATAATAAGGGAAAATTATATCCCAAGGATATCATATACTTTCCTTTACTTCTACTCTTGCATTTTATGCTAAAGAGTATCTCATTCATAACATTTCATTATCATAACAGTCACATGAAGATATAACTTTACTGTTATCATTATCTGGTAAGCCCTTCAAGGGTCATTGCATCGACGTGCATCATAGGGGACAATATATCTCGTCTCATCGAGATCTCGTTTACATCATAACTTCTTGATGTCTATCACTTTACTGATCTGAAACTTTTAGGTGACCAAAAGTCAACCTACACCCTCCTTGATGTTTATCACTTACTAACTCGAAACTAAGGTGACAGGGTAAGTTAACCTTCATCACTCATTGGTTTCAAGAGTCGAAGAGAATTCATCATGACAACTTTCAAGAGGTATGGATTCCCAATCCAAAATAACGAATTTTACAATTTGAATACATATGTTCTTTGAACTGAATAATTGGGATCTAGGGTCCGAAGACCAGAATGACGACTACTGAGATTTCTTTGGTCATGTGGGCTGGCCAAACCCGTCATAAATATTTTCTCAGTCACACAAGGACTTGGTTTCAAAAGGTCACTTTATAAATTCTCAGGTTGAAATTTTTTTTCAGAAAAAGTGAGAAACTCATGTGATTTCTCAATTTGAACTAGGTCATAGAGTTAAACTCAATGACAAAAATTATGTAATGGATAGAATTTGAAACCTCATATACTCGTATTAGGTCATCATCGGTTGTAAGGTGTTTATCAACATACTATCCTACATTCCAAACTTTACTCATAACATTAAACTAATTCTCCGATTTCCTCCTCAAAAATTTTCTACCACATCGTGGTCTCTTCTTTTATAAAGATTTATAATACTTGCATCAATTCATTCTTTGATCACATTTCTATTTCGTTTTTAACGAAAAAGTCATAGTCGATTTGGAGTTCCGTCACGCGTGAACGTCCAAATAAAAAGACCATTCTCATGTCACTTATCGCATAGTGACATTCATCATCTTGACATCTTTTCCATTTCTGAGCTTAAATTTTCTTCTCATCTTGCACTTCGAGATTCTCATTTCGATCTCGCTTTTGTTCTCAGGATAGAATAAAATTCTAATAATTCATCTTTCTATGTTCTTTCGCAAAAGGGGTCATGCGTCTTAAACAGTCTACGTTCTTTTGGGATAACATACTCATCATCATAAACAACTTTAAGATTTGAAATAAAATTTCAAATATTCATAACGTAGCTCATTTGTACTTATGTACTTCTTTGAATTTCAAGAATTCAACATATCATATTTGACATATAATTGTCCATTTTTTAGCATTTTCATACATTAATAACAATAAATATTTATTGAATTTCAAGAATTCAAACATTTCATTTTTGACATATCTTTGTCAATACTTTCTCGTATGACATTATCATACGTTGGTAGCGAACCAACAACTTTCCTTATCATCTCAACATCCTCCTCATATACATCATCAAACAATCCTCCTCATAAACATCATCAAACAATCCTCCTCATGAACATTATCATATCATCACTTTCAACTCTTCACAACATAAAATTTAATTTGCAACATTTGTAATAACTTCCACCTTTAATCAATTCTCTTAACTTTCATTTCTCTTGAAAAATCATTTTCCACTTTCAAACTTTTCGTTTTCAAAATCGAGAAAATCATTTATCTAGCATATGTCAAATCCTTTAAGTTTTCCTTAAATATGCAGTCCCATTCCTGCATATTGTTGGAATCCTTTGAGCTTTCCTTAAATATGCAGTCTCATACCTACATATTGTGGGAATCTTTCTTTTTGAAAAATTGTTTTCATCCTTTTTCACTTTCATCTTTTCATTTAAAAACTTTTGAATAGAAATCATTTACCTCATTCCGGTTGAGCTTGATGTGATGGAGTGTTGAGCATAGTCAGTTGATCTCTAGAAGTCCAGTGACTCAATCTAGACTTAACCTTAAAGGAGATTTTGGATTCAAAGAGCGAACCGCTCGATACCACTTTAACAATGTTCCTCTAATCCCAACGACGGATTAACGAGAACTAATACTTGGAGCAATAATTATGGAACATGAAAGATAATTAATCATAGAATTGTGGGACTAAATTCAAGTAAACTAAGAAGCTTTAACCATTATATACAAGACATACATAATTTACATATGAGGAGAGAGACCTACAGATTCTTAACACGAGAATTCAAATGATCTGAAGGTAATCAACTGTCAACATCAAAACCTAACTTATTGTTCTATTGCAGCGGAAAAGCATGTGAATACACATATGACGATGTGTAGTCAAGGTTTCTAACATATCATTATCAAAAGGGTTACGATCGCTCAACATGCCTTCATCCATCATCTCGCTCAACTCGCACATTTAAAACAAACATGCGGTGAGTACAAGAATGCACTCAGTGGACTTATGCCAAAACATTTTATCAATTTTAAATTACACTGCCCCATCATGGTAAGACACAAGGGTTTTATTTGAAAGGCCCTGTGCTTACTAAAACATTTCATCATTTTCATAAATCACCGTTTGGCGAGGCATTTTCCTTGTACGTATGATCCATATCTCTTTCCGTTCATTTCTCATATAACATCATCATTTCTCATCTCATAAACATCTCATAAAATCATCTCGCGCCGGAGATGAGGCCTCCTCCACGACGCCGTGACCGCCGAGCACCTTTCAAAGACACAAATCACAAAATAGTGCATAAAATCCTCGCCACTCCGGCACAGATACAATTCTCAATCATCCTTATGGTACTAACAAGGATACTGAATTCAACATTTCATAAGTTGGGAGCGACCCAACAACATTCATCATTCGATCATGGATAGGATACATACATAAAACATAAATATTTTGGGCAAGTAATTAAATAAAACATTTCATCATCATTTCTTGCGAATAAAGCATCGTAAATAAATCATTTGATAAGCAATTATCATTTTGAGTATAGTAAAGCCCACCTGATACGTAAGCTTTCTTAATTCGTTTTCTTTCTACGCCAATGATCACGTCCGCGTCCCACCTTTACGTAAGAAACTAATTCAGTACGTCGGTCACGTATTTCGAGATTTTCAAAGTTCAACAAACTTTGATAACTTTCTATAATAACAAACATTGAACGCTTACTAACGTCTTTCGATAAATGATTTCAATTATGAAATCGTTTCTCACAAAAGAGATATTCTTATAGTTTTAATACGTTTTACACGTATTAAAGTATTATTAAACGTATATCATACGTGTAGACTCAAGTCAACGTTTTTGACTTTTCTTAACATACTTTTCGAATTATTCACGTATTTGTTAACCAATTTCCATATGAATCGATTTTCAATCGATTTCTTATCAAAGAACCCTAATTCTCGATTTTTCACGTTAATCAATAATTATGATCAATACTTTACTCAAGTATGATCAAATTGTACATTATACATTATTTTTCATATCCAACGTTATTTAATATAACCTTTCACCATAAACATATTATACTATGTTTATAAAATCCCATAAATTCTTACTAGGTCTAAAATATTTTCTAAACATATAATATGTGATTTTCCTTGAATAAATGAATTTAAAACCCTTAGACCTTATACTCTAGCTCTCGGCCATCATACATATATTTCACAAAATTCTTCCAAAAATTCTTATAAAATCACATAACATTCTATATTATCATAGAATCATTTATATGTATTAACATTAGCTATAGAAAAATTTGACATCATTTTCCTTCACTATAGCTTTCTGTTTTCATACTTTAATATAGCAAATATTTTTCTAAATTTCTTATAAATTCTCACAAAGCCTATACATTATCATATATCACTAATACATCTTAATATTCAACAATATCAATTCACACATCATGTACCCATACTTTAGCATTCTCGATTTTTTTAAAACATGTACTAAATATTTTCTAAAAATTCTAGTAAATTCACATGGTACATAATTAAGGTCCTAGATCAATAATATGCTAAGATATCACTTAAATATAATTTGTACATCAACTTACATTTCCTAAAGAATTTCGCTATTTATCAAACTTATAGCATAGGATTTCTAAAAATTCCCAAATAATCACAATGAGTCTTATTATCAACATAGATCATTAATCCATCACTACATATAATCATAAAATTTTCGGTCATCACAAAAGTAATTATAACATGCCTAGCTTTAAATTTAAACAACAATATAAAACATATATTTCATGCTAAACATTATTAATGAACAACTTAGCATGCTAACATAATTTCTCATTAAGAACATATGCTTATAAATTAAAATAGAAAGGTTGGAAATTGGAAATTTTAACGTATAATCGAAGCTTGTTCGATTTCTAACCTCTTTACCGACTTTGATTAATTGTGCAAATGATTTAGTATCAAGGATTTTGGCTTGGAAATGAAGAACTCTCCAAGGTTTTTCCTTCTATTTGCTCACGATAGTTGTATGTTTTTGGAAAGAGAAATGTGTTGGTTTGGTGTAATATCTTTACTATGCAAAATGAATGAGTAACTAGTATCTAAATCCTTTTCCTCTCGGTTCTCTCACTCACAAAGCAAGACAATTTTTCATTGTGACTCATCAATAATATACATCATCACTTATGGTGTAGTAAATACTCTTACACAATTTTTTGAACAAAACAATTTGATACTACTCCTTAATTCATCAAGAGCCGTCGTCTCTCTCTCAAACACAATTGAGAAGCTTTAATTTTTTTGTCTTATATAAGATACATAATATCTTACACATTAATACACTAAAGCAATCACTATCAAAGAGTCCAAACTTTTCTTCTTTCTTCACTTGATTTCTCACAGCAATTACAAAAAGAATGAGGAAGAGTTGATTTGTTTTATGTGATGACATACTACATTGATCAAGTCAACAATGTCATGCTACGCAATGTCAAATGCAAGCAAAATCATCAATTAAGAGTTTCAAATTTCCTTCCAACCTTATTTACTCACATTACACGGCTATTTCATGGTTTAAGGCATCCCCACTTAATTTCTTCATTAACTATCTTGGTTTGAGTGTAGAAATTATCCTACTACACATTTATTACAAAGCATGATCAATGATAGCAAAATTTCATTTGCTTAAGTCCTACAACACAAGTTCACGGCACTTTCACATTCTAGGTGCTAAATATTTTATTTTATTGCATTTAATAGCTATATGAAATAATATATGTCTTAGATGATAAATTAAATCATAGGAAAAATCATTAAAATGATTTCATGTGCCAAAACCCTAATTTTTGAAATTATGGTTTTCGAAAATTACACATTTTATTCCATAATTATTCCTTAATTCTCTAGCATTATTTTAATGCTAAATAATACTCTTATTACATAAAATAATCATAGGAATTTAAATATTATAATTCCTTGATCATTAGACTTAATTTTCTAATCGTCTCTAAACGTTGACGTTCAAAACGTCTCAAAACGTTCATAACCGAACCATCTCAAAATGGTCGTAATAAAGTCATAATCACTTTATTAATTCATTCCATTATAATGAAATTTAATTTTAAGCTTCATTACTTAGAAAGATTTATGTAATATTAACTATCGATATTCAATCGACGTTAAAATATTACTGCCGAATGAATAATATAACTATATTCCTTGATTCACTAATCATTAGTAAATAAGATATAAGAATTCATTATATCATAAATAATCGAAATCAATATTCGATAAGTTACTAATTGAATTATCGCGGCGAAACCCTAATTTACGAATTTTAATTATCGTAATTAGGCTTTAAATCTTCGGGATATTACATAGCTAGGATAGCCCTAGCATGTAAATCAAGTATGGAGAAAATATCTCCAAAGTCAAGACATGGTAATGAGATGCTTGAAATTTAAGTTATGGTGTACAATTGTACTACCTTACCAAGCTATATGACAATAATGACGGTTTCAGTCCTGAAAGTGAGAACCGAAGTTTAATGAAAATAATATTACTTTCAGATACCATGCTCAAGAAAAAGGGACAAAAGTCAAGAATAGCAGAAGAAATTATGAGCTATACAATTATAAGATAGCCCACGATATGATATAAGCTTCAGAAACAATATGACCACGATAAGTAAGGCAATTCCTTTGAAGTAAAGAAGCGGATTAAAAAGTAGATTCATTTTTGAAATGAACCTTAGTACTCTAACTTATATAGACACAAAACGCTTGTCTTGTGTATCTTAGTAATTAACAAGCAAGATAGCTTCTATAGACCTTGCAAAGGGAATACATCCAAGAGAACAAATGAAAAGATTCACATGGAAGGATCTTAAGGTGAATCTAATTGGAAAGATTATCCCTCATACTTTTGTGACGATCAATAAAATGGAATATTAAGTATCTCCGACATTGAAATGAAGCAATCGTTGAATGTCGAGAAAATGGTAAAGATATTTGACGTCAAGGCAAAAGTATAATACGTCCCTAGTGGACAAAGAATTTTATCCTATACGAAAATATTTAATCAATCAAGAGAAATAAAGGTAAATGACATATATCCTAAAAGGATATTACAAATGATGGCGCTAAATGCCAGTATAAGGATTTCTCTTGAAAAGAGTTTTAAGTAAGGATATATGAAAGATATATTCCTAAGATCGATAAAGAGAAAAAGGAAACTGAATCATTCATACTGGATTAAGAATGAATGATAGTGACAGATACGTCACAATCTCTACAACAAGATTAGACTATCAAGGAACAAGAAGCCTGTCACAGCCCCTTAATCCTAATTACGGATTAAGGGGCTGTGACAGAGTGGTATCAGAGCGGTTCGCTCTTGAACCCAAAATCTTCTTTAAGGTTAAGTCTAGATTGAGTCATTTGACTTCTAGAGATCAGCTGACAATGCTCAACACTCCATCACATCAAGCTCAATCGAAATGAGGTAAATGACTCTTTTCCCAAAGTTTTGAAAATTAGCCTGGCCGGACGAATGTTTATGAAATGATTTTTTTTAATAAAATGAAAAGTTTGAAGTGAAGGAAGATATAAGAAAGATGATGACAATGATATGAGAAAGTTTTGGCATGATATGCCAAAGATGAAATGTTTGAATTTCTGAAATGTAATAAGGGTTCATTATTATGAACAGAGTTATGATTATTCATGCTTAAAATGATTGAGATTGGACATTGAATTGTCAAATATGATATGTTGAATTCTTTAAATTCAACGAAATATGTGCGTACAAATGGGCTACGTAGGAGTATTCGAAGTTTTACTTCAAACCACAAAGTTGATTATGATGATGAGCATGCTAGTTTAACAGAACATAGACTTTATAGGACGCATGATCCCTTTTACGAAAGAACACATAGAAGTAAGAATTTCCTTCAATTACAAGAACAAGATTAGTGATGGATTTGAGAACTTCATTCCATCTTGAGTGAAGAAAAGTGAAAGATTTATACGAAATTATTCGACCTCGACATGTACGACCTCGACTTCGAAATCGGCATTTATAACATCGCCTTTGACATGTCGACTGGGGTAGTTTGTCTGACCTCGGTGTCGGCAATATTCTATACGACCTCAGCTCGGTATGACTCTGTACTACCTCGGCATTGATAACGACGTGCACGACCTTGGCGTCGGCATTGCTTATGACCTCGGCGCGAACGCGTGTAAATTTTTTCTGCATTGCACAGTAATTTTGTTTTGACTAGTTCTTGATCGTGTGAACTCCGATTTACGTATGGTTTTCTCCTACGTGTCCCTAATGCACTGAACTTCATTTCTTATGAAGGACCAAATTCCAGATTCCTACTCCAGAATTCACGAGAAACAGTTGAAGTTAGATCTATGATCGTATAGAGTAAAACGTCATAGTATGATACGGACCTTAGAATTTTATAAAGAAAGTAAGATTTCCAGTAATACCAGTGGAGCCCTGACACACATGAGAACCTTTATTGATGACCTATTACGGGTATATGAGTTTTCAAAATTCTATTCGTTACCCAATTTCCGTCGTTGAGTTTAACTCTATGACCTAGTTCCAATTGAGAAATCATTCGAGTTTCTCACTTCTTCTAAAGAAAACTTCCAACTCAAAAATTTACAAAGTGTCCTTTTGAACCCAAATCCTTGCGTGACTGAGAATATAATTGTGACGGGTCTGGCCAGCCCATATGACCAAAGAAATCTCAGTAGTCGTCATTCTGGTCTTCGGACCCTAGAGCCCCATTTATTCAGTCCAAGGAACATATCGATGCAATCTTTGAAAAGATATTATCTTGATGGATGAGACAGTACCTTTTGTAGGTAGTCGTGATAATTTCTCCTTGATTCTTGAAACCATCAAGTAAGATGAAAGTTGACTTACCTTGTCACCTAAGAGCGAATTAGTAAAGCGATAAATGTCGGGCATGAAATAGGTTGACTTATCTCACCACCTAAAAGTTTCGCACCGAGAAAGTGATAGGCATCAAGAAATTATGATGTAAAGAAAATCTCGATGAGACGAGATATTCTTCCTATGGCACACATGATGTGATGACCCTTGATGGGGTTAACAAAGGATGATAACAATGAAGTTATACCATCATACATCGTTATGATAACAAATTTATGAATAAGATACTCTTTAGCATTCAATGCAAGAATAAAAGCAAAGAAAAGTATATGATATCTGTGGGATATGAATTTCCCTTATTATGTCATGACGAGAGCGATTACAACTTATCTTTAAGATAGTTGGATGTCCTTGAAACCTCATTAGTAGGTTGGACATGTTTAAAAAGAATGAAGATACATACAAGATATTCTTTTCAAAGAATATATATATATAAGGAAATGATAGCGTCTCAGACAATAAATCTCCCGCCTTATACCTTAGTCAATGAGATTATGTTTGAGCATAATCGATTCCGAGTAATTAAAACTTAGTTAAACAAAAGATAATGAGATTGAGAGATCATAATCCTCAAGATTGTGTGAACGACGAGGATAGCCCTAGTATGTGAACTAAGTATGGAAGAAATAACTCCAAAGCCAAGACATGGAAATAAGATGCTTAGAATTTAAGTTATGGAGTACGAATGTACTACCCTACCAAGCCATATGACAATAATGACGATTCTAGTCCTGAAAGTGGGAACCGAAGTATAACGAAAGTAAGATTAATTTCAGATACCATGCTCAAGAAAACAGATAAAAGTCAAAAATAGCAGAAGAAATTACGAATTATACAATTAGATAGTTCCTAATATGATATAAGCTTCAGAGATGTTATGACTTCGATAAGTAAGGTAATTCCTTTGAAGTAAGGAAACAGGTTCATTATTTTGAAATAAATCTTAATACTCTAAGTTATAATGACACGAAACGCTTGTCTTGTGTAACTTAATAGTTAACAAGCAAGATAGCTTCTATAGATCATGCAAAGGAAATAAGTCTAAGAGAACAGAGGAAAAGATTCGCATGGAAGGATCTTAAGGTGGACCTAATTGTAAATCTTACCCCCATATTTTTTGTGACAATCAATAAAGTGAGGTATTAAGTATCTCTGACATGGAAATGAAGAAATCATTGAATGTCGAGAAAATGGTAAAGATATTTGATGTCAAGGTAAAAGTATAATACATCCCCAGTGGACAAAGGATTTTATCTTATGCGAAATTGCATGATAAATCAATAAAGGATTAAGAAGAAATGACGTATATCCAAAAGGGGATATTACAAACGATGGCACTAAATGCCAGTACAAGGATTTCTCTAGAAAGGAGTTTAAAGTAAGGATATATGAGAAATATATCCCTAAGATCAATAAAGTGACAAAGGAAATTAAATCATTCATACTGGATCAAGAATGAATGATAGTAATAGAGACATGACGATCTTTACGATAAGATTTAATTATTGAAATATATCAATATCAAAGGATGAGTTGATGTAGACCTAACCACGAATGCTATTGGTAAAAGCATAACGATACGGATACCGAGAAGTATACAGTGAATGAGGCAACAGAAGGCCATAGCAAGGGAACATGATGTCCCAATGGAAAGGACCAGGACATATGAAATAGATGTTTACTTGAATAAACGAGAACACCGTAGACCAAAGCCTATACCTCACATCGAAAACAGAACAAACAGAACCAAAAGGCAGAATAAGTATGAGGAATTTTTTTTCAGAATACCTATAAGATCTTGTTCTATATAGATGCTTCGCTTTTTGACATCGCACAAGTATGCGTAGAAGCGATAGAACCCAATTCAGGGTAAGCGAATCAAGAAATGAAAATCTCCTTATCTATACGAAAATTTTGGCCATCGCAAGTGTGGCTCAAGCTCAGAATTGAACCAGAATCGCCTAAAGAGCTATCCAGTGATTTGGATCATTACATCTGTGGAACGTAGATATAATTTTAGAGACGAAGTTTCGAAATGGCTGTCATTCATGTGATTAGTGACACAGGCCTAGCCTTTCCGTTAGAGGTTTCACACGACGTAATATCAAGTACCACTCGTTCGCCTATGCGAATATCTTTAAGGCAATATACGACTGAAGATGTAAAACGTAAAATGAGTATTAAGATAAGAGTCATGAGTCATCTACGAGTTATATATGTCTTAAAGTGTATAATTCTTTAAGAGATCCTTCTTGTTTAGAAATCCCCTCCATTGCTTAAATTAAGTCGGATTTATCTAAAAATATCCGTTTACAAATGATAAGAAAATGGAGTTTAACGGGTAAGAGTTAACCCCAAGGCCTAGAAGTTTATAACTCACACGAGCGTATCAACTCTTTTAATATGAACTAGGAATGAATTTAGAACAGTTTTGGAGAAAATTTTTGCACCTCTGGATGGATACTCGTAACTATAGAGTGTCAAATGAGGATGGTACTCAACGACGTATCTGTCATTTACTAACAGATCGGCAGAATTTTGCAAAAGAAGTATCAAAAGAATAATTTCTCCATGAGAAAAATTCCAAAGTCTGGACAGACTTACCAGGATTTGTCAATAGGCTCAAGTATACATATAATGCGTAGGAAACGACACCTACGAGTACTTGTCCCGGACCTCGGCAAGTTACACAACACGGCATAAAGGAGTGGTTGTACCATGATGTTCCAAACGCCGCCCCACGTCCTGTGCCATCAATGGTACCAGAAAGAGACGAGAAGGGCAAAAGGATAAAATCTTATCGCCCTCGCGGATTAGGAGAATTACCGCTACCAACTCAACCATACTTTCTGATAAAAGTAACACCAACTTCTAGTATTGAAGAAGAAACGGGGAGCAGTTTGACCCCTGGCTCTCTAAAAGAGAACGACCATCAGAAGTATGAAACAAAAATGTACTTGGAGAAAGACAAGTTTCCAAGGGAGGAGTACGACTCCGACGAAGGTCACTCAGAGACCTAGAATCCTAGGATCCTATAAGACTTATATGTAAATAATGGTTTATGATGAAAATGATGTGATTATAATATGTAAAATAAACGTAGTTTGGAAGAATTTATGAATATGGTAAAGAAGTGTCAAAGTTTTGAGTGTAAAAAAAAAAAAAAAAAACTAGGCATGAATCGATCATTTCGAGAACCGACCCTCGTAAGTAATGTCGAAAAGTCCTCACCGAGACATTATGATGTAATATTATATGGTCTTGAAGAATGATATCCGAAATACGAAAATGAATTGTTCTGAATAAAATATGGTTACTATGAGATAATAGTTACGTCATTCGGACTAACCAATGCACCACATTTATGAACCTCAAAAATCGAGTGTTTCACACATACCTAGATAATTTTATCTCAATCCTCATAGATAATGTTCTTATCTATTCAAAGGACGAGAAAGAACATAAAGAAAATCGAAGGTCGCCTTACAACTTTTAAGAGCGGCAAAATTTTGTCAATCTAGTTTGTAAATCTCGACAAGGAGAAATATTCCTCGTGCACATAGTGTCTTTAAAAGAGAACAATGTAAATCGACAAAGGACAAAACAATTAAAGATGAAAGACGCCAATGACCTAAAATAAGATCATGAATTTTATAGATTAATTGACTTGTTAGAGATCCATTAAGAACTCTCTAAGGTATGAAGACCAATAAGATAGTTACCCAAAATAGAATCACAATTCTCACGGATTAATAAAAGTAAGGCTATGTATTAATATGAGATAAATAATAACTTATGTGTCACAATGACTTAGACCACATGAATGCAATTTCCCAACTCATGACTTGAAATAGTGGCGAGTCGATTTAAGAAAAGGATCATCGAGAGACAAAGGATGGAGGAAAAGTTAGAAAAGATCCGAGAAAGGGTAAGGGCTGGAGAATTTAAGAACTTCCAGAGGCGTCGGACAACGCCTTATTGTCGAAGGAAGAATATGCTTCGAATGACGCAAAACTTCAAAATGAAATAATGAGTGAGGCTCACGATACACCCTACACCGCCCACCCGATAGTACTAAGATGTACCAAGACCGAAAGAAAAGTTTTGGTGGGAAGGCATGAAACGAGACATAACTTCTTTCGTAGAACACTTTGTCTTGTTTGCCGCCAGATGAAAGCGTTACACCAACGTCCATACGGAAAGTTACTGCCGTTGGAAATACCCGAGTGGAAATGGGATGAAATAACGATGGACTTCGCTACGAACTTACCCAAATCAAAAAGAGGGAACACCGCCATATGGGTAATTGTTGATAGACTCACCAAGAGTGATCACTTCCTACCAATTCAAAGTACTTATGGATCGACAAGTAAGCCCAAATTGTATGTAATGGAGATTATCGACTTCACTGAGTGCCAAAATCTATTACCTCGATAGTGACGATGAGTATAAATACCAAAGTCGCGAGGACATCACTCCTATAACAATAAGTTAAGAACCCTTCACATTTCACAAAAGTTGAAGTTATTCGTCGAGCAAAGAAACTTGGATACGTGATAGAAAGATGGCTCAAATCGGTAAAAGATTATAATTGTGATAAATAATCACCTAAGGAAGGTTAATGTAGAATCTAATGCCTAAGTTATAAAATTCGCCTAAATTATGGTATGTCCTTATAGAAAAGGAAAACTCATTGGAAAGATTAAGAAAACGAAAACGATAATAGTCGGGCAATCGGGGACGAATGTAAGTAGTATTCCCACAATCAAGGTGAAATATGACTAAAAGAGAGAATGAAGATGGAATAGAATACGAATTAAGATAAGAAATGAAGAGTGAAGGATTTTAAGGGCGTTGGACAATGTTATTGTCTAAAGAGATATATATATATACATATATTTCAAGCAATAATAAGCTTAGAAATGAAACCAAGAATGAATTTCATGATCATTCTCATACCGCCCAACCAGGCATTATTAAGTGACATTGTGAATTATGAGAAAGGTTAGATAGGAAGGAATGAGATAAGATATAACCATATTGTCGAGCAGTGTCTCGGTTATCAACAAGTAAAGGCATTGTATCAAAGGCCTTATAAGAGAATATAATCTCTAGAACTACGCGAATGGAAATAGAATGATATAGAAATAGATCTTGTGATAGATTTTACCAAAGTCATAAAGAAGTTGCACTACTATATGGCTAGTAGTGGATTGACTCGCCAATTATGTTTTGTCTCGGCCTTTTCAGATGACTCGTAGATCCATAAGTTAACTCGCTTATACAAAAGGAAAATTTTATATTACAAGGAGTACCGAACCTATCGCTTGATAGAGACACCAAGAGTACCCATAGATTTTGAACTAACTCATAAAAGGAGTTAGATACGAGATTAAGCCTTAACATAGATGTCCACTCGCATGGATAGACAATCGAGAAAGACGGTATGAGCGCTAAAGGATATGATAGAACATAAGTGTTAAACCAAGATGTAAGTGGGAACGTATAGCACCACCTGTTAAGTTTACATAGGATCGTAACTATCAAACAACGATCAATATAGCCTTATGAGGCATTATGCAGAAAAGAGTTATCGATCACCACTTTATTGTAATAAAGTAGGTGAGAGAAAAAGTATAAAGTCCTGACGGCATAAGCGAAACGACTGAGATATCTCCTCAATAAGGCAAAGAATAAGAAAAGCTCAGGATAGACAAAAGTCTTACGCTGATACGCGTAAATTTGAACTGCATTTTTAAATGCGGAATCAAAATCTCTTAAGATTTCCCCGTCTAGAGAGATTATAAGAATTCTGATACAAAGAATGATTAGATCACGTTTTATAGAACCTCACGAGATCCTAATAATGATAGGCCTAGTAGCCTATAGCTTGGTACCTCCACCACATTTGGGGGAAAGTACGAAATGTCTTCCTCGTGTCGCAGTTAAGGAAATACGAAAGTGACCCAATTTACGTTAACCATCGTGATGATGTGACCTTTGACTCAGATGGGTTATGATGAAAATCTACGACTAATTTGATCGTACGATTCAACGATTAAAGAAGCAAGTTTGGGTCTTATAATGAAAGTCCAATGGAAGAACCATGGACGAAAGAAAAGCACATAGAAAGTTATGATGTTATGATGTTAAGATACCCATACTTTATGAGGTATGCAAATTTCGGGACGAAATTTCTTAAGGGGGGTAGGATGTAATACCCGCAGAATTAGATGCCTAATTACGGTATTTAAAACCCGTAAATTAGAGTTTTCACTGAGAATTGTGAATTAAGGAATAAAAGTATATGAAGTATATCGGCAGTATTATTTTAACGTTGATCGCGTATCGATAGTTAAAATTCATGATATTTTCTAAGCAATTAAGCTTAGAATTAAATTGCATTATTAATGGAATAAAGTAACAAAGTGATGACGACCATTTCGAGATGAGTCGATAATGAACGTTTTGCAACGTTTACAAACGTTAACGTTTTGAGATGAAACGAAAAGCGTTTTAATCGATCAAGAAATTATAGGAATTAATTTCCTATGATTAGTATATGTAATTACAGTATTATTTAGCATTAAATCAATGCTAGATCATCAAGATTTGATAGTGACCAATTTTTCAAACGTTCGAAAACCCTAATTTTCGAACTCGATTTTTATCGCATAAAATGATGCCATTAATTTATCCTATGATATGATTTATCATCTAAACTATATGTTATGACATATATGTCTATTAATGGCATGGAAAATAAAATTGGACCTATTACATGTGTAATAATGAAAACTATTACATGTATCTAATAAGTGGCAAAATGATTAATTAAATAGACTAACTAAATAACTAAATACATGTATATATATATATAAGTATTGTGTGTGCTAATATGCATATAATTGATAAGTGTGATCCATATATATTTACATATATAAATAGATGCATTGTGTAAATATGTACATTTAATATGTAAATTATCCAATTGCTATATATGTGCAGGTGTGCACCGTGTGTATATATAATATGGGGAGTAAATATAATAATTGTGTGTATATGTGGTATATGTTTGTGGGTGCAGATAGTGCATGTGTATGTGAGGTGTTGGTGTGCATGCACAAGGGTGGCATGTGTCGCCACCTCTAGCTTCTTGCTTTTCTCCCCAAATTTCTATCTTTCTAACCTCTCATACACCTCTGAACACACATACGAGAACCATCACAAACCTATACTCTAAATTCTCCACCTCTATCTCTTATTTTCATCTTCTGCAAACCTACAAGAAGACCACCCATTCCCTCCCTCTACACTCAAACTCCCTTTGTTAGAGAGGAACGATCGAAGCTCCATGTCGAATCAGAACTCCATTCCTCTCGATTCCCTGCCAATTTTGTGACTAAGGTAAATACCACCTCCTTAGATCCTAGGGATGATCGATTCTTACACATGCATAGATGTTCATATGCTTATTATGATAGGTATGTGCTATATATATGATTGCATGTTGATTGAGCTGGACAAACAGCAACTTCACGGATTTATTTGACTAAGTTACAGTGGTCCGATGAATGTGAAATTTTAATATGTTGAACATATATGTGTCTAATACGCCTCTGTAAAATTTCAAGTCCATCCAACATGATTTACTATTTTAATCGTATTTTTCGAAAGCATCGCGCAAATCTGTGAAATCGCCGTGTTCATCACCCATAGTACGTGGCTTTCGTTTTAAGTTTGGATAATGATAAAACTCTGAAATTTGGCAGAAACATAATTAAGCATGTCTAGAAGATGTCTGTAAATTTTCAGAATTTGCTAAAAATTTGTACTATTTATTACAGATTTTACAGATTAACTGCACAAAACTGTCACGGGAATGATAGCTCGTGGTAAAATATTTTTATCTCCCAATCTATTGTGAATCATTGAGTGAGGCTTTTTCTGGATAAAACTAGACTTAAGAGGCTTTTCAATATAATTGATTTCATTTCCAGATTCCTTATAATGAACTCACGGTGATTTTTTAAAGTTGACGCATTTCAGTAAGCCTTTTTGGACAAACTGCCTTAGAAAAATTTCTATGTTAATAGGCTGTTCGAGTGTGACTTTTACGTGAGATGTTCAAGCCATTTGTAGTCCGATTTGGACTTGGGTTTCTTCATAAGAAATGTTCCTCACCACGTCTAGTTATGATCTGGAAAGTTTGATTCCAAACCAAGTTTTATAGGTATACCTTTCATCGACCCAAAGTCACCTACTGGAAACTGTCCATTTCCAACTAGTCAACTTTGGACTTATGTATTTCTCGATGATTTAGATATTTTCCAGTATGGTCTTCATGACATATGTAGTACTTGTTACAAGGTTTCTAAATTGGTAGCCTGCAGCCATTTTGGCATTGTGAGTCAAAAGTTACGAGCCTCGCAAAACCCCTCGTCGTTAAGCTAAAACTGAAAATTCTGAAAAATTTTCTAAGTATAGAAGTCAGTTTGAGTTGCCCACTTGGAGACCCTATATCTCCCGAACCATGACTCGTTTGGATTTAATTCCTTCTTAGAACTTGTAGTACATGTTTAGAGGTTTCCAGAATGTATCTTTGTGCGGCCATACGTATTCTGAATCGGGAGTTATGAATCATCAAAGTACGTCACTTGGGTTAATTTTAAGCTGTTTTGCTGAGTTTCAAACACTTAAAATTTGACTAAGTGTAGAACTCCCCTATGTGAAATATGTCTTATGTGACTAACATGCTAGTAATGGATGCATTCATTATGTTATGTCACAAGATACGTTAGAACAATTAATAGATGCACGAATTATGATAAAACGAGACAATACGATATTTTTACGGGAGCATGCCCTAACGTGAAATGTTTGACTAGGTCTTCCTACATGCTCAATTGAGTGTATATCATACCGGATATACACTAAAGTAGAAATATGGGTTCTAAGACCCGATGGATATTTCAACTCCAAAACCTCGAGGCCGAGAATAGATAGGCTAAGCTGGGGCTTGCATTCAATCGATTTAGACAATCGACAGGTCCGGTGGGCTTTACTCTACTCAAAATGAAATGCTTTTGAAATATTTATTTACGATGCTTATTTCAACTGTTGATAAAATGTTTACATGATTACCGTCAAAAATGTTTATGTTTTGTGTATGTATCCTATCCGGAATGAATGATATGAATGATATGAATGTGTTGGGTCGTTCCCAACTTATGAATGAAATCGATATCGGATCCTATGCCGGAAGGACAATACATGGCTAGGATTAACGTGTACACCGATGGTGACCGTGTCTTTGTAAGGACAATTCACGGCGGTCACGGGTCGTAGAGGAGGCCTCACTCACGACTTTCGACTATGATGATATGATGAAATGATGATAAGGGATACGGATCATACACACCCAGAAAAATGCCTGGCCAGGCGATGATTTTGAAAAATGATGAAAATATTTTAGTAAGCACAAGGCATTTTCAACTAAAACCTTTGTGTCTTACCATGATGTGGCAGTGTAATCTACAAATGATAAAATGTTTTTGGCATGAGTCCACTGAGTGCATTCTTGTACTCAGCCCTGCATGTTTGTTTTTAAATGTGCAGGTTGAGCAGATGATGGATGGAGCAGTGTTGAGCAATAGGAATGTTGTCGCTGATATGTTTATACCTTGATAGTACATCGTCATATGTACTTATCACATGTCTTCCGCTGCAAGAACCTAATTTATGTACTAGAGTCCAAGAGCATGCTTGACTTATGTATTACGCTTATTATTAATGAGAGTCTCCATGTTTATTCTTTCATGTATACAGCTATAGTCCCTGCTAATCCGTAATTAGGATTAAGGGGCTGTGACAAAGCCATAGCAAGGAAACATAATGCCACAAGGGCAAGTACAGGGATAAATGTGATAAATGTTTACTTGAACAAACGAGAACACCGCAGGCTAGAACTTGAAATCCACCCCGAAAATCAGGACAAACAAATCAAGAGATGAAAATGTCTTCACCTATAGGAAGAATTATGGCCGTCGCAGGTGTTACTCAAACTTAGAATTGGACCTAAAACCGCTTAAAGTTCTATCCAATGATTTGGATCATAACACCTATGTGGAACGTAGATATAATTCTAGAAATGGAAGCTTCGGAAATGGATGTCACTCACGTGATTAGTGACATGGGCATAGTCTCTTCATTTGAAATTCTACGCGATGGGATATTAGTATCCACTTTTGTTTACACGAATTAATTTAGAGCGATACACGAATGAAGGTGTAAAACGTTAAATGAGGAATAAGATAAGGTTTATGAGTTGTATTGTAAGTTGTTTACAAGTTTATGGCTTAAAGTGTTTAGTTCTTTAAGAAATCCTTCTTGTTTAATTGTTGTCTATTTCTTTAGTTAAGTCTGGCTTATCTAGAACTATCTGTTTTCAGATGGCAGGAAAAGGGAGTATTATGGGTAAAAGGTTAACCACAAGGCCTACAAGCCTAGAGCTCACACGAGAGTATCGACTCTTTTATTATAAACTAAGCACGGATTTAGGAGAGTTTTTGGTGGAATTTTTGCACCTTTGAAGGGATGCTCGTAACCATTGAGTGACAGACGAGGATGGCATCCAACGACTTATTCGTCGTTTGCCAACAAACTGGCAGGATTTTGCAAAAGAATTATCAAGAGAGTATATTCTCCATGTAGAAAATTTTAAAGTTGTGGCAGATTTGCCAGGATTCGTCAACCGGCTTAAATATACATATAACGCATATGGAACAGCACCTATGAATACTTGTCCTGGTCCTCGGCAAGTTACACAGCATGGTACAAAGGAATGGTTGTACCCTGATGTTCCAGACACCATCCCACGTCCTGTGCCGTTAATTATACCTGAAAGAGACGAGAATGGCTAAAGGACAGGATCTTACCGCCCTCGAGGATTAGGGGAATTACCGTTACCAACTCAACCTTACTTTGTGATAAAAGCAACACAAACTTTTGGTATCGAAGAAGAAACAGGGAGTAGTGTGACCCCTGGCTCTGTGAAAGAGATAGATCGTCGGATATATGAGGCAAAAACGTACTTGGAGACAGGCAAATTTCCAAATGAGGAGTACGATTCCTACGAAAGGCACTCGGAGACATAGAATCTTAGGGTAATATGAGATTTATATATAGGTAGTGGATCATGTTATAGATGGTATGGTTAGAATGTATAATATAAATGTAGTTTGGTAATATCCTTTTGTTAATATGTTGAAGTGGTGTCAAAATTTTGGTGTAAATAGAACAAGACGCCTTGTAATTAATCGGCTTGATAGATCGATCCTCATAACTAATGTGTGAAAAGTCCTCGTTGAGGCATTTTGATGGTATATGTTACATGGTTTTGTAGAATTGTATCTGGTGTACAAAAACAAATTTTTCGAATAAGATATGGCCAATATGAGATGATAGTTATGTCATTCGGACTAACTAATGCACCAGCCCTGTTCATGAACCTCAAAAATCGAGTGTTCCACGCGTACTTAAACAAATTGACTTGGCCTTGACAGATGACATCCTCATCCATACGAAGAACGAGAAAGAACATAAAGGACATCGGAGGACTGTCTTGCGGACAATTAGAGCCGAACAAATTATGCCAAGTTTATCTAATGAGAATTTTTTGCTTAAAGAATTAATATTCCGTAGGCACATAGTGTCTTTAGAAGGAATCAAAGTGGATCCGGCAAAGGATAAAGTAGTGCCAGAATGAAAGTTGTCAACAACCTAAAATGAGATCAGGAATTACTTGGGTTAACTGGCTACTATTAGAGATTCATTGAGAATTCTCTAAGATAGTAAAGCCGATAATACAACTACCCCAAAAAGGGAATCAAATTTACATGGACCAATAAATGTGAGGCCATGTATTAAAGTGAGAAAGATAATAGCTTACGCATCACAATGACTTAAACCACATGAATAGAATTACCACCTACGGAAGGTTAATATAGTAACTGATGCCCTAAGTTGTACAAATTCGGTCTAAGTTATGATGTATCCCTAAAGGATAAGGAAAACTCATTAAAGAGTTTAAGAAAAAGAGGGTAGAAATAGTCGAGATGCCAAGATCAATCATGGGTTGTATTGCCACACTCACGATTACGTCAGATTTGAGAAAAAGGGATAATAAAATGATAAAGGAAAGATGAAAGATTTGAAAGAATACGAGCTAAGAAGAGGGATGAAGGGTTGAAGGATTTTAAAGAAGCGCCGGACAATGTCATATTGTCTAAGGAAAGGTTATATATATTTCAAGCAATAATAAGC
This sequence comes from Salvia rosmarinus, assembly GCA_036937905.1. Classification (NCBI taxonomy): domain Eukaryota; kingdom Viridiplantae; phylum Streptophyta; class Magnoliopsida; order Lamiales; family Lamiaceae; genus Salvia; species Salvia rosmarinus. Next base: position 107,733 of record JAODLM010000339.1, read on the forward strand.
TTAAAAATGAAATCATGAGTGAAACTCATGATACTCCTTATTCCGCCCACCCAGACAGCATTAAGATATATTATGATTTACGAGAAAAGTTAGAGAATAAGGAATGAAATGAGATATAACCACATTGTCGAGCATTGTCTCGGTTACCAACAAGTGAAGGCATTGTATCAATAACCTTATAAGGAGTTATAATCTCTAAAGATATACAAATGAAAATGGGATGACATAGCAATGGATTTTATGACAGGTTTTGCCAAAGTCAAAAAGAAATAACACTGCTATGTGGGTAGTAGTGGATTTACTCGCCAAATATGTTCATCTCTGCCTATTCAGATGATTCATGGATCTGATAAGTTAGCTCTGTCGTACATAAAGAAAATCGTATGGTTACATGGGGTACCATAACCTATCACTTTAGATAGAAACTCCAAGTTTACCCTTAGATTTTGAACTAACTCACCAAAAGGAGTTAGACACGAGATTAAACCTTAACATAGATGTTCACTCACAGACAGATGGACGATCAAAAGAACAATACGAATGTTTAAGGATACGATGAGAACATTAATGTTAAATCGAGGTGCAAGTGGGAACATGTTGTACCACTTATTAAGTTCACCTACGACAATAGCTGTCAAGCAACGATTGATATGGCCCATATGAAGTATTATATAAAAAGGAGTGTCGATCATCGCTTATTATGATAAAGTAGGTGAGAGGAAAGTTTAAGGGTCCTACACTATGAGTGAAATGATTAAGATATCTGCTAAATTAGGCAAAGAATAAAAGAAACTCAGGACAGACAAAAGTCTTACGTTGATGCACATAGATCTAAACTGCATTTGAATGCGAAAAATAAAGTTTCTCCAGATCTCTCCATCGAGGGGAATTATAAAGTTTAAAGTACAAGGAATGTTGAGATCACGTTTTATAGGACCTTACGAGATCCTAGAAATGATAGGCCCAGTAGCCTATAGATTGGTACTTCCACCAAGTTTGGGAATGTACAAAATATTTTCCACGTGTCACAATTAAGAAAGTATGAATATGATCCAAAACACGTGATCCACCATGATGACGTTATTCTTAACCCAAATATGAATTATGAGAAAGAATCTACGCCTATTTTGATCATAAGATTCAATGGTGAGAGAATAAGTCAATACCTTTAATGGAAGTCCTATGGAGACGTCATGGACAAGAAGAAACCACGTGGAAACATGAGAATGTTATGATGCTAAGATACCCCATATTTTCTGAAATATGCAAATTTTGGGATGAAATTTCTTTTAAGGGGGGTAGAATGTAATACCCCGAAGTTTTAAAGCTTAATTACGATAATAAAAATCATAAATTAGGGTTTCGTCTCGATAATTAAAATAGTAATTTATCGAATATTGATTTCGACCATCTCAGATACGAAGATCCACATATCATATTCACTAATGATTAGTGAGTTGAGAAATATAATTATTTTATTCCTTCGATAGTATTATTCTAACGTCGATTAAATATCGATAGTTAATATTACGTCATTTTTCTAAGTGACGACTTAGAATTAAATTTCTTTATTAATGAAATGAGTTAATAAAGTGATTACGATTTTATTATGAACCTTTTATAGAGGATTCGATTATTAACGTTTCGAACGTCAACGTTTAGAGACGATTCGAAAACTTAGTCTAATGATTGAGGAATTATAATATTTAAATTCCTATGATTATTTTATGAAATAAGAGCATTATTTATCATTAAAATAATGCTAGAGAATTAAGGAATAAAGATTGAATAAGTGAGCTATTTTCGAAAACCCAAATTTTGAAAATTAGGGTTTGTAACATGAAATCATTTTAATTATTTTTCCTATGATTTAATTTATCATCTAAGACTTATATTATGACATATAGCTACTAATAGCAAGAAAATAAAATGTGTGACAATAACACTATATAAGTACCGATTATTTTGGTACCAATAGGTGTAATTGAATAAAATTTTGCTATCTTTCTATCATGTTATGTAGTAAATGTGATAGTAGGATATTATTACACATAAAACAAGATCATTAATGAGATGATCAAGTGGGAAGTGGTTTGTGCATTGTCATGGCTGATTATGTTGACAAATAAGGTGAGAAGAAATGTTGGAACTCTTTGATTTGGATTTGCTTGCATATGTTAATGTGTAGGATATTTGTATTTAGTATAAGAAAAAAATAAAACTCATCCATTGTGCTTAAAATGAATTGGCTGATCCATTGTACTAAAATAAAGGTGAAGATTTTTGCTTCACAAATTAATTGTTTGTGATGTGTATGTCATCAAAGATAATAAAAATCACCTCCAACACTCATATTGCTGTGAACCATGCGAGGAAAAGAGAGAAGAATTTTCTCATTTTGTGATAAGGATTGGTGATAATGATATGTATTTAATGAATGGTAGAATAAAACAAAAAAATCAAACCTATTTCATTATGTGATTGCCGTGTATATACTAAGGAATAAGTGAGGAATTGTATTAAATTATTGAAAGTAATAGATTATGATAGGTTTGATAATGACATATTAATTTTGTATGTTAGCATAAAATAAATTAAAAATCATCCTCAATCCATTGAAAGTGCCGAAAACTTGTGCAAGTGGAAAGAAGATTTTTCTTCAATTAAAGTTTGATAGTGAAAGGTTGAAAATGATAGGAAATGAATTAATGGTAGGATAAGATTTCTATATTGTCATCAATGCAATTAACAATTTTCCTCTTTGTAACTTGCATATTGCCGTGAGGTATGTAAAGAAAAGACAAGAGAATATTTTCATAAAAGATTGATAAGGATAGATAATAAATTAAATGTACCATATTATCAAAGGCACAAAAACTTCTCTCATTTAATTGAGAAGTGCCGTGAGCTTAAAAAAAAAAGGGAAGAGATTTATAATTTAAGTTTAACTTTTATTAGATATTTTGATAGACAAGTGGGTCTATCCTAAAAATTAGATAAGGTCACAACCTCTCTCACTTTTAGACTTTGAGAACCGAGAGCATTGGAAAAAAAAGTGAGAGTTCATCCATTTTTTCTCATCTCAAATCCTAAATAGAAAACGTTCGTCGTCAAAAATCGACACCGATTAAAAGGTTAGAAATGTTACAAGCTTTTTATACATCCATAAATATTTAAACTCTATCCATGAAATCTTATGATATATGCTTATGATATTTATGATGAAAATTTTGAAAATTATGTTATAATGTTAGGATGTTATTAAATATGTTTATATGATGATTATGAGCTTGTATTAATTTAGTGTAAAGTTAAGCATGTATGAAAAATTGTTGAAATGACCGAATATATGTGATGTGCATATAATGTTGAGAATGATTTTTGATTGTTGATTTGAGCATGAAATAATGATCTATGATATTAAATAAGCTTATATGAATTTATGTAGAATTTTTGAAAAACATTAGTATATATATATATATATATATATATGATTACCGAAAATTATGAAGTAATATTATGTGATGTACGTTTAATATTTTAATGATATCATAGCATATATGTGATGTAGATTCATAATAATGTGTTGTATGAATTTATTGAAATTTAGAAAAAAATTATTCTACCTAAGTCCAAAGTTTTCGAAACATATGTTCTAAGGTATATTGATGTATGAGTTGTAATTGATGAAAATTATGTTATAGTGATGATATATGATGTTAATTATGTGTTGTGTGATTTAATTGGAATTTTTGAAAAATGTTTAGTATGATTTTTAAAATGACCGAACACTATGTTGTACAATAATGTGATGTACAATTTTTCTATGATAAATGTTGTTACATATTATTGATACTATGTTGATATAGTATGTTATGTGAATTTATGTGATTTTTAAAGTAAGGTATACTAAATATATGATAAAACGTTACGTTATGTGACGTAAGACGTGAAAAATTGAGACGTGTGATAATATGATTGAAAATCAATTTATATGTATTGATGGACATATATGTGATAAATTTCGAATTAGGTGACTAATGAAAGTCTAAATCGTTGATTAAAGTCTAAACGTATGAAATACGTTAGTACGTGAACACTGTTATGTTGTACGTCTACTAGAAATATGATAAACGTTGAATAGATATACTAATATGTGTATGATGTATTAGAATTATAAGAATACCTCTTTTATAAGAGATGATTTCATAATTGAAATCATTCTATCAAAAAACATTACTATAAGTTCGACGTTTGACCTAAATGATTAATATGAGGTCATAAATCATATTTCGTCTCCATCGAAGCACGAAAGGTTATAAGATAAGATATTCGATGAAAATACGTACTAAGTTAGTTAAAAGATGCGAAGAAATTGTTTAAGAAGGTTATCACAGCTTATTAGACTTTGATGTTCTCGAAAAACGTGACTGACGTACTAAATTAGTTTCTTACTGTAATATCCCAAAGATTTAAAGCCTAATTACGATAATTAAAAATCGTAAATTAGGGTTTCGACTCGATAATTGAAATAGTAACTTATCGAATATTGATTTCGATTTTTTATGATATAATAAATTCTTATATCATATTCACTAATGATTAGTGAATTAAGGAATATAGTTTATATGATTTCTTACGGCAATAATATTTTAACGTCGATTGAATATCGATAGTTAATATTACGTTAATTTTTCTAAGTGACGAAGCTTAGAATTAAATTTCATTATTAATGAAATGAATTAATAAAGTCATTACGACTTTATTACGACCATTTTGAGATGGTTCGATTATGAACGTTTTGAGACATTTCGAACGTCAACGTTTAGAGACGAATCGAAAAATAAGTCTAATGATCAAGGAATTATAATATTTAAATTCCTATGATTATTTTATGTAATTAGAGTATTAATTAGCATTAAAATAATGCTACATAATTAAGGAATGATTATGGAATAAAGTTAGCAATTTCGAAAACCCTAATTTTCAAAATTAGGGTTTTGACACATGAAATAATTCTAATAATTTTTCCTATGATATAATTTATCATCTAAGACATATATTATGTTATATATCTATAAATAGCAAGAAAATCAAATTTTGGCACTTATATTCCAAAATTGCCGTGAACATGCTAGTATATTAACATGAACCATTTTTTTTTGTGATCTTCCAAATTGTGTTGAATCAAGTAAGATATTTTCTACACACTAACCAAGTAAATTAAATGAATGAATCAAGTGGAGGCTTTGTGAGTTGGTAATAGCCGTGTACTTTGGCTAAGTAAGGTGAGAAGAATTTATGGGACTCTTCTTTGACATTAATTGCTTGCTTTAATTAATGCTTAGGATCTTTAGGTTGTGTAAGACAAAATTTATAACTCACTTCCTTGTGCAATGTGAGAGGTGGCCGACGGTTGTAATTGATCAAGCAAAGGATTTTTAAATTGTTTTGTTCGAGGGTAGTTACTTTGTGTAGGCGTGACATATTACCTTGATGAGTCACAATTAAATTGTCTTGCTTTGAGAATGAGAGAACCGAGAGAGGGAGAGAGATTGGAGTGCTATTATTGATTCATTTACTTAAGTAATGATATTACACAAAAACAAACATCTTCATTCTCTTCCCAAAACCTAAGAACCGAGAGCTCCTTTGAGAGAAAAAACCAAGTGTGTTCTTCATTTGTTCTTCACCAATCCTTGATATTAAATCTTTGTGCATTTAATCAAAGCCGGTAAAGAGGTTAGGAATCGAACAAGCTTCGTTTATACGTTAAGATTTTCGATTTCAAACCGTTAGATTAATATATATGCTAGGTTCTTAATGAGAAAAATCATGAAAATTTGCTAGCATGAATTGTTGCTTGTAAATAATGTTGAGCATGAAGTATATGTTTCATATTGATGATTTATTTGAAAGCTAAGCATGTTATATTAATTTTATTATGATGACCGAAAATCTTAGAGTTTAATTTGTTAATGGATTAATGTTATATGATAGTAAAGGAGCTCTATGTGATTATTTGGGATTTTTTTTTAAATCATATGCTATTGTTTTGATTAATACCGAAAATAACAAAAAAATGTATGTTGATGTACAAATTTTATTTAAGTGATATTATAGCATATTATTGATCTAGAGCATTGATTTAATGATATGTGAATTTATTAGGAATTTTGAAAATTGTATGTTCATAGTTTCAAAATTTTCAAAAATGCCTATGTTGGAGTATGTTGATGTGTGAATTGATTTTGTTGGATATTATGCTAGATTAATGATTTAGAATGATGTTTAAGCCTTGTAGTTTAATTAGAATTTTAGGAAAATTTCTTGATAATATTAGGTAGGAGTGTGAGCTATAGGACATGGATGGGTGATGTCCAAATTTTCTATAGTTAATGTTAATACATATTAATGGTTCTATGATAATATAGGGTACTATATGAATTTAGAGGAATTTTGGAAAAGTATAAAATTTTATTCACAAAAGCGTGAGTTTTGAATTAAAGTGTTAAGGGTTTTAAATCATTTTATTAAGAAAAATAATACATTATGTCCTTAGAATATATGTTGGACTTATCGAGAATTTATGGGATTTTATAAACATAGTATACTATGTTTACGGCGAAACGTTATATTAAATAACGTTGAAAATGAAAAATAATGTATTATGTATAAGTTAATTCATATTAAAGTAAAATATTAATAATGTTTAGTGATTCACGTGAAAAATCGAGAATTAGGGTTTTATGAAAAGTTATTTAGAAATTGGTTATAAAATATGTTAAGAAAAGTCAAAACATTGACTTAAGATTGAACGTATGAAATACGTCGAAATAATACACTAATACGTGTAAATCGTATTAATTTTATAAGAATATCTCATTTGTGAAAAATGATTTCATAATTTAAATCATTTTTATCAAAAGACGTTAGTACACGTTCAACGTTTAACCTGATGGTTAATATGAGACCGTAGATCATATTACGTCTCTATCGAAGTACGAGAAATATTTAGTTAAGATAAGCGTTGAAACGACGTATTAATTTTAGTTAAGGGATGCGAATTTTTACCTTATAATTTATCAAAGTTTATTAAACTTTGATGTTCTCAAAAAACGTGACCGACATACTAAAATAGTTTTTATGTAAAGGTTGGACGTGGACGTGAGCAAGCGACGAGAAAAGGAATCGTATTTAGATAATCGACGATCCAGGTGGGCTTTACTATACTCAAAATGATAAATGCTTATCAAATGATTTATTTACGATGCTTATTTTGCAAGAAATGATGAGGAAATGATTATTTAATTACCTGCCCGAAATGTTTATGTTTTATGTATGTATCCTATCCATGATCGAATGATGCATATTGTTGGGTAGCTCTCACTTATGAAATGTTTGAATTCGTATCCTTGTTAGTACCCGCAAGGATGATTGAGAATTTGTATCCTGTGTCGGAGTGGCAGGGATTTTGTGCACTATTTTGTGACTGTGTCTTTGAAAGGTGCTCGGCGGTCACGGCGTCCGTGGAAGAGCCTCCTCCGACGCGAGATGATTTTATGAGATGAGTTATTGATGAGGTGATATGAGAAATGAAAGGAAAGGGATATGGATCATACATACGAGGAAAATGCTCCGGCCAAAGCGGTGATTTATGAAAATGATGAAATGTTTTAGTAAGCCTGAGGCCTTTTAAATAAAACCTTGTGTCTTACCATGATGAAGCGATGTAATTTAAAATTGATAAAATGATTTGGCATGAGTCCACCGAGTGCATTCTTGTACTCACCGCATGTTTGTTTTAAATGTGCGAGTTGAGCGGATGATGGATGGGCGTGTTGGTGTCGAACCCTTTTGATGATTATATGTTAGAAACATTGACTACACATCATCATATGTATTCACGTCTTTCCTAAATAGAACTCTAAGTTAGCTTTTGATGTCGACAATTGAATACCTTCGAGCATTTGAATTCTTGTGTTAAGAATCATGGGTCTCTCTCCTCATATGTAAATTATGTATGTCTTGTATATAATGGTTAAAGCTTCTTAGTTTACTTGAATTTAGTCTCACAATTCTATGATTAATTATCTTTCATGTTCCATAATTACTGTTCCAAGTATTAGTCCTCGTTAATCTGTCCTTAGGATTAGAGGGCTGTTACACTTACGTTAAGGTGGGACGCATTTCGATCGTTGACGTTAAGGAAAGTCAGTATAAGAAGCATACATACCAGGTGGGTTTTACTATACTTTTAAATGATAAAATGCTGATCAAATGATTTATTTACGATGTTTTATTTGCAAGAAATGATGATGAAATGATTTATTTAATTACCTGCCCAAATGTTTATGTTTTTATGTATGTATCCTATCCATGAAATGTTATGAATGTTGTTGGTTCGCTACCAACTTAAGAATGAAAATTGAATTATGATCCTATGCCGGAGGGTCAATTCCTGGCTAGGGTTAACGTGTACACATAAGGGTGACCTTTGGTCAACAGTGGGGACAATGCGCGCGGCATCGCGTCTCGGAAGGAGGCCTCATGCGGCGCATAATGATGTTATGATGATGAGATGTTATATGATAAAGGAAGGATATGGATCATACATACAAGGAAAATGCTTGGCGAAGCGACGATGATTTGATAAATGATGAAATGTTTTAGTAAGCACAAGCGCCTTTAAATAAAACCCTATGCTTACCATGATGGGCAATGTAATTGAAAGATGATAAAATGTTTTGGCATGAGTCCACTGAGTGCATTCTTGTACTCAGCCCTGCATGTTTGTTTTTAAATGTGCAGGTTGAGCTGGTGATGCGATGGAACAGTGTTGAGCAATAGGAATGTTTATCGTTGAAAGTTTATACCTTGATTGTACATCGTCATATGTACATATCACATGTTTTCCGCTGCAAGAACTTAAGTTATGTATTGAAGTCCAAAAGTATTCTTGATATATGTATTAGAGTTCAATGTTCAATGGTCTTTTCCATTTATAGATTCATGTTTAAAGTAATAGTCTCTGTTAACCCGTACTTGGGATAAAAGGGCTGTTACAGATACTAAGGTTAGTCTCATCATTATCTATATTCCTATGGTTTAAAATTTAAATTTAGACCATGTTTTGTATTTGTATATTTATTTTGAAATTTATTAAAAATATGGAGACGATGCCAAATTCTAAAAATCGAGAACTAATGTTGTTCGTATAATTCATATATGCTAGAATTATAAATATAGTTAAAAGTTATTAAGGTTGGGTTTTGCTCATTTTTAAAGCCGAGTTGTTGTCGGTTTTTCGATTTTTATTGAATGAAGTGACTTCATATTTATATTCTATGTTTACCTACTAGCATATACAATTAAATTGGGAATTTTTCATACACATTAGGACATAAAACCCATTTGGCTAAAAGTCTAAAGCTCCAAGTTCGGATTATCCGAACTTTGTTTGTCAAATGTTATCACATATTTGTATTGTAGGATATATCTAGCATGCATGACATATAAACTTACCATAATTTTTTAGACATGTCATGTATTTTTCTAAAAACTATCCTATATCTGAAGTCGGTCATTGGAGGATACCGTAAACGTTATACGAAATATAATGTGACATATGAGTTAGGCGGTATATAATAAGTAAACGATTAAAGTTTGGAAGAAATTGATCGAAGTTTGTGTAATTAACCATGAAAAATAAGAATAGTTTGTTATTAATATTTGAGCATGTGCATGCATAGAGTTAAAATTATCGGACAGAGTTATGATTTACGCCTAGTTAAATATGGATATCTCTGAACATTTGAAACAAGACATGAGATACAAAAAAAAAACGAGGATGTAGAATTTTAATGTGATTCGAAATTGATGAATGATGTTAATGAATAAGCTTGTCCCCAAGATTAATAATAAATAAGAAGATTAAGATGATAAGAAAATATAATAATGGATGAAACAAGTAGCTCCACTATGACCAAGTGGAACCAAGTCGGGATATTTTTAGATCTCTTATTATGTAATGATGATGCAAAATCCTTAGATATTAAAAATTATCTAGTTCGTTGATGATAATCGATGTTGCCTAAGAACCCAAATGAAGTATTAAACCTTTCTTTTACGTAAACGTAAAGTACAAGGATAATAGAGGAAGAGAAATGATAAGTACGCTGTGTTGACAAAAAGTAAAATATCATGTGGGTTTTCTTACGAAACGATGAACCTAAATTTTTTTTATCTATGGTGCTTTACTGAAATCAAGTGATATGAAGTATTTGATGATATTAACTGTCAAAATATTTATATTTATGTGTGAATCCTATCTGTGTTGGTTCGACAACGATAAATGGTAATCGAATTTGGATCCTATGTTAGCCTAAGGTGCCTATTACGGATTAAAATGTACACTATTGTGACTGTGTACTGAAAGATTTTCTCGACCGGTCACAACGTCCGTGGGAGGTGGCCATCTTCTCGGTGCATATGTTGCAGATATGGACCATGCTCACATAAAATGGCCCACCCGGGCAATCTTATGAAAATGAAAAATATTTAGTAAGCACAGACATTTCCAATAAAACCACGTATTCTTGTGATGAGAAGTTCAATATATATTATTCAAAGTATTTGGCATATGTCAAGTGAGTACCTAGTGCTCAGCTTTGCCTATTCGTTTTTGTGTGCAGGTTGAGTCACGGTTGCGATGGTGATGTGTTGAGCGGAGTAATCTTTTGACGATGTAAATATACATAACCTCAGTACACATCCTCATATGTGCATCTCACACGATTCCGCTGCAAACACTTAAATATGTTATATTTTGCTAGAATATGTAAATAAGTACTTCTTTCGTTGAGTCTTCTCTTGACACGAATATGTAAATTATAGCATCTCGATCGCTGAGATACTATGTACATGAATGTCAAATTATCTTTTGGATTCACACAGATGAACACCCAACGTCCTTTCTTCCCCGCTTCTTTTATCCCATCTTGGGTCGCAGCTCCGGCTAAGCTATCCTTAGGGATAGTGGGTTGTGACAAAGAAAGAAAATGGTAATTTAGCTATGTTCGAACAAAACAGATTAGAGATATGACAATATCTCTTTTATAAGAATTTTATTTCATAACTGAAATCATTTTACCGAAAATGGTTAAGACGAATCCAAGGGATTGATCTAAATCATTATGAGGTCTGAAGCGATGCTTCATCTCATTTAGAAACGAGAGTTCATAAATTAGGGTTTCTCGATGAAACTACAACCCTAATTGGTTAATGATACAAAAACCCTAAAATGATTTACGTTCAGTTAATCAACTCTAATAAGGTCTAAAAAGCTATCGAGTTCTACTACCTTTTAACGTTTATCAAAGATATGATAACATATTAAACTTACGTAAAGATGGAGCACGGAAGTGAACAACGAAAGTAGAGGAAGAGGGCTCGTGTTAAAGAAGAGAGTGTACCAGGTGGGCTTTCTCCTCTAGGATAAAAAAGAAAATGAAAAATCTTTATTTATGATGCTTTCTTTTGATAAAATGGTGATGAGATGTTAATGTTAATTGTCTGCCCAAAATATTTATACTTTATATATGTATCATATCTGTGTTGGTTCGCCAACTTGAGGTTAATCAAATTCGGATCCTATGCTAGATGGAGAATTCCTAGTAAGGGTTAACGTGTACATTGAAGGTGACTATGCTCTGAGAGTCCCTTTGGACCGGTCACATCATCAAAATCTGTGGAAGGATACCTCCTTCTACGGTGCGAGATAAATCAGATATAGATCATATAGACAGAAAATGTGTGTGGCCAGACAACCTTTATGGAAAAATGACAAAAAATATTTAATAAGCATGAAACTTTCAAATAAAACTATGTGTGTTATAGATGGGTAGTTCAATTTAGAGTTTATGATGTATATTTTGGCATAAGTCCACTGAGTTGTACTCAGCCTGCATGTTTGTTTTAAATATGCAGATTGAGCGGGTGATGAGATGGAACAGTGTTGAGCAGTAGAAATCTGTTATCGCTGATAGTTAGAACCTTGAGTGCACATCTTCATATGTATACCTCACACATTATTCTGCTGCAAGAACACTAAGTTATATTTTGATTAAAGAACTGGATTCCTTTTAGATCACTTGAACCTTTTTGTTAAGGATATGATAGGTTAATCTCTTGTATATAAATTATGTTTACTTTGATCTTCACGACCTTGATATTTATGGATGTTTTCCTTGATGTATGTCTCATATCACAATAACACCTTTATTTTTCGTTTCTTAATCCACACCTCAAGTAATAGTCTCATCTAAGCCGTCTTTAGGGTTAATGGGTTGTTACATTAATTATTTAAGTCGAGAATTAATTTCTGACTTTTAAAGATGAGTCTTAATTTTTTGACTTTTATTTAGAGATGTAATTTCCAACCCCGAGAATTACAAATATACGAGAATAAGATCCAAAATAGATGAGAGCTGAAAAAATATATCACGACTAATTTATGTCACGTCAGGTTTACGTTGAGTCGACCTTATATCACATCAATAATTTTTGCCATGCCTTATACAATGACAAGACATTCATCTAAAATCACCCTACATTGTACATTGGAGACCATTTTTCTTCACTTAGCTTCACAAATACAACTTATTCTCTTCTCATTTCCTAACAATTACCATCGGCACCTCCATAGAAGAAAAGAAGAAAACTTTCTTCAAGCTTTGAAATTCAATTTTTTTTTCTTCCGTTCGAGCTTGTCTATGAGAATCTGAAGTGATAAGATGGTAGGTTTCACTCCACTCTATGTTCCTATTATTTTAGTTTCAATTTTCGTCGAGTTTGGATTCACGTTCATGGAAAATATTATTTAATAGTTTGAGTTTAGTTTTCAACTCGTACGATCTTCCCTCAAGTTTTTATTATGACTATATGTTCTAAACATTGTGCTAAGCATATGGTGAAATTTCTAGAATTTAAACTCAAGTTATGTGGAGATTCTAAAATAGCTTAAATATGTAGTCTTCGGGACTATGTAGGAGCTTAAATTCTTTTTGTGTGTTGATGGAGAACCAAAAGTTATTACTACAAGTTTTAGCTGAATCTTTTTCTCTATGAAATGTGTTTGTGAATTCATGTCCTTTACTAAAAGAGAAGGTTTTAAAGAAATTTAAAGTCCAACTTTTGTAGCTTAGACTAAAAAGATGTAATACCCTAATTATTTCCTTAGATAAAATCTAGGAAATTAAAATCATAGTTTAGCCATTGAGAAAATCCATGCTCGAAGAAAATAATTTTAAACTCTTTTCAAATAAAGAGTGATTTCGAAATTTCTAATGCTCTAAGTTTTGAAACTTCTTGCAAATGTTTTCGACATAATTACTTAGTTTGATTTCGTGATTATGTGAGGATTTATTTTATGTGACAATAATTGTGCATTTTAGTATATGTTTCTAAAAAATTATAAGAGTTAGCTAAGATGCACTTAATCATTTTACACATGACATTAAATTATATATATATATATATATATATATATATATATATATATTGTGGTATACACTTATACTAAGAGGTAGGGTTGTAAATAAGCCAAGCTATTCTTGAGTTATTCGAACTTGGCTCGATAAAAGTTCGTTCGAGTTTGTTTACTGAAGCTCATTCGCTAAACAAATCAAGCTTGAGCATGGTAGTTTTCGGCTCGTTAGCTCGTGAACAAGTTCGTTAACTGATTTAGCTTAAAAATATAAAATTATTAACTAGATACAATTATTTTCTTTCTATAATTTGTAATTATGTGTTAAATCTCTTAACACTTTTATTTGTTATAAGAACTCAATAAATATATTGTGCTACTGTGGATAAAATAATTTATTTTTAAAATAAAATAATTAATATTTTAAACATATATCTAAATTTGAAAAGTTTGTTTGGGTTTGACTAAAGCTCGAATAAGCTCGTGAACTCAAAATATTGGATAAAAAAAATTGAGACTCGACTCGATACTAACCAAGCTTGAGCACGATAGTCTTCGGCTCGGCTCGGCTCGATTCGATTACATCCCTCTCTTGGGAGTTGAGAAGCATGTCTCTTTCATTAGTACTATCAAACACATGATGATATACTATATTAGGAAAAATGAAATAGAAATAGAACTGTACAAAAGGCTAATGCAATACAAACACGCTTTCCATCTCCCATGCAAATTTTCAGTCATCCCATCCTTTTGCTTCCAACATACACATAGGAGACAAAAAAAAATCTCTACATATCACTCTTGGAAGTGGAGATCACATGTTACACTCCTATTTTGAGCTAGAAATGTAACAGCCCACTACTACTAATGACGGATTAGTAGGGGCTATCACTTGAAACAGTAATTAAAAGACATGAAAGACATACATTAAGTAAACTAAGAAGCTTCAACCATTATATACAATACACACATAATATACAGGTGAGACTAGACCAACAGATCCAAAAGAATTCATCTGATATGAAGGTATTTAACTTTCAACTTAAAACATAACTTAGTATTCTATTGCAACAGAAAGACATGTGAATACACATATGACGATGTGCAGTCAAGGTTTCTACTTATATATCCGCAACAAAAAGTATTCCGACTGCTCAACACACCTTCATCCATCATCTGCTCAACCTGCACATTTAAAAACAAACATGCAGGGCTGAGTACAAGAATGCACTCAGTGAACTCATGCCAAAATATTTTATCATATTTAAATTACACTGCCCCATCATAGTAAGACACAAGGGTTTTATTTGAAAAGGCCTTGTACTTACGAAACATTTTCATCATTTCATAAACATTAGTCTGGCCAGACATATTTTCCTTGTATGTATGATCCATATCCCTTTCATTTCCTCATAACATTTCCATTAACGCCATAGAAGTAGGCCTCCTTCTACGTCGTTGTGACCGGCCGAGAATTATCCTTTCAGCACACAGTCACCATTATTGTATATACGTTAATCCTAGCCAGGAAACTTACCCTCCGGCATAGGATCCGAATTCGATTTCATTCATAAGTTGGTAGCGAACCAACAACATTCATAACATCTCATGGATAGGATACATACATAAAAACATAAACATTTGGGCAGGTAATTAAATAAATCATTTCATCATCATTTCTTGCAAATAAAGCCTCGTAAATAAATCATTTGATAAGCATTTTATCATTTAAAAGTATAGTAAAGCCCACCTGGACTGTAGATTTCCTCTAAATGTTTTCTTTCTACGCCAATTGATCACGTCCGCGTCCCACCTTTACGTAAAAACTAATTTAGTACGTCGGTCACGTTTTTCAAGAATGTCAAAGTTTAATAAACTTTGATAACTTTCTATTATAATGCTTCGCATCCCTTAACTAAATTAGTACGTCGTTTCATCGCATATTTTAACTAATAACTTCTCGTACTTCGATAGAGACGAAATATAATCTACGGCCTCATTTTTACCATTTAGGTTAAACTTCGATCTTATATTAACGTCTTTCGATAAAATGATTTCAATTATGAAATCGTTTCTTACAAAAGAGATAGTCTTATAAATTTAATACGTTTTACACGTATTAGTGTATTTATTCAACGTATATAACAACATTGATCACATACTAACGTATTTCATACGTTTAAACTTAAGTCAACGATTTTGACTTTTCTTAACATATTTTTCGAATTATTCACATATTTGATAACCAATTTCCATATAAATCGATTTCCAATGGATTTCTTATCAAATAACCCTAATTCTCGATTTTTCACGTTAATCAACAAACATGATCGATATTTTACTAAAGTGTGATCTAACTTGTATATTATATATTATTTTTCACATCTAACGTCATTTAACATAACGTTTCGCCGTAAACATATTATACTATGTTTCTAAAATCCCATAAATTCTTAACAGGTCTAAAATATATTTTAAGTACATAATATGTGATTTTTCTTGATAAAAAGAATTTAAAACCCTAAATCCTTATACTTAGCTCTCGGCCATCATACAATTAATTCACAAAATGCTTCCAAAAATTCTTATAAATTCACATAATATACCATGTTATCATAGGATCATTAATATGTAAAAACATTAGCTATAGAAAAATTGGACATCATTTTTCCTACACTATAGCTCTCGATTTTTTTTTCAACAATTAACCAAGCATTTTTCAAAAATTCTAATAAATTCTCACAACACCTAATCATCATCATATAACACTAATACATCATAATATCCAACAATTACAACTCATATATCAACATCCCAACTCTTAGTCATTCTCGAAAATTTGAAACATGAACAACTCATTTTCTAAAAATCTAATAAATTCATATAGTACTAAATCAAGGCTCTACATCAATAATATGCTATAATATCACTTGAACATGATTTATACATTAGCATATATCCTCCAACATTTTCGGTAATTATAAAATAATTAACATATGATTTCCAAAAATTCCAAACAATTCACTATGAGTTCCATTACTACCATATATCATTAATCCATCAACATATTATATTATAATTTTCGGTCATCGCTATAAAAATTATAACATGCTTAGCTTAAAATTAAATCAATACATATGATCATTCTTCACATAATCAACATAATTAACAAACCACTAACATGATAGCTATATTTTCATATTTTTCATTAATAACATAAGCATAAATATTAAAATCCAACGGTTGGAAATCAAAAATTTTAACGTATAAATAAAGCTCGTTCGATTCCTAACCTTTTAACCGGCGTCGATTTTTAGTGCAAAGGATTTTCTTTCAAAGGTTTGGGATATTAAAAATGAAGAACTCTCCCTCTTTTCTTCCTCAAAGCTCACGGTAATATGGTTTGGAATAAGAAATATATTTTGTTTTATTTGTCTATCACTTAATACACACATAAGCAAAAGGAATAAAATGACTTAGTACACAATTCCTATCCTACACCTCTCGGTTCTCTCACACACAACAAAGCAAGACATATTTTTGGTGACTCACTAATACTTTAATGACTCACAATATTCCTTAGTAAATGCATATTACAACAATTAATTGCATAGAACAAAAATCCTCAACTTTTGATCACCTTTTATCTCGGCACCTTCAATGCTTCAAACAAGGATAAGTTTTAAATTTTGTCTTACACCACATATAATATCCTATGCATTTACTACATGTAAGTAAATCATCACAAAGAGTCCCACAATTTCTTCCAACCTCAATTGATCAATATACACGGCTACTTCACAAGCCATTGCACATCCACTTGATCCTCTAATGAATTTTCTTGTTTTATGCGCAATAATATCCTACTATCACAATTATAATATCACATGGCATAAAGATAGCAACATTCTTCTTCAATTTATCCTAATATGTACCAACTCACGGCACTTGCATACTATAAGTGTCAAACATTTTATTTTCTTGCTATTAATAGATATATAACACAATATATGTCTTAGATGATAAATTAAATCATAGGAAAAATAATTAAAAAGATTCATGTGTCAAAACCCAAATTTTCGAAATTAGGGTTTTCGAAAATTACACACTTATTCAATAATTATTCCTTAATTCTCTAGTATTTTTTTAATGTAATATTCCGAAGAAACAGGTGCCTATTTACGATATTTAAATCAGTAAATTAGGGTTTTGCCGAGTGTTTATTTGAAAGACATCGAATATTGATTCCGATTCAGTCACGAAGTAACGAATTCCTTTTTATATTCACTGAGAATTGTGAATTAAGGAATAGAATGTTATAAAGTAGTTCGGCAGTATAATTTTAACGTCGATTGTGTATCGATAATTAAAATTTCATGAAATTTTCTAAGTAGTGAAGCTTGGAATTAAATTCCATTATAAATGGGATATTATTAATAGAGTAAGTACGATCTTATTACGACCATTTCGAGATGAGTCGATTATTAACGTTTTGAGACGTCTCGAACGTTAACGTCTAGAGACGATTTGAAAAATGGGTTTAATGATCAAGGAATTATAATATTTAATTTCCTATGATTGTTTTATATAATTAGAGTATTATTAAGCATTAAATCGATGCTAGATCACGGTGGATTAATGGTTGAACAATTTACTAATTTTCGAAAACCCTAATTCGAAAATTAGGGTTTTCTCACATAAAATGATACCATTAAATTTTCTTATGATATAAATTATCATCTAAACCATATGTTATGACATATATACGTATGAATGGCACGAAATAATGTACGTATCCCTTGTGACTAATGAATACCGTGACCTATGTGTTAAATACCAAATTCACGTCACTTTTAATAACTTGCCTTGCTATGTGATTTAATTAATCAAGTGACATGTATTTTAATATTTAGGATTTATACCTTGCTTAACATATAGTATTAATACACCAAAAATAAAATCATCACTTTTGGAACCCCTATAGCCGACGGCTCCCACCCATTGTGCATGCTTGATTCATTCCAATGCCCAATATGGTGTAAGGCTTTTAACACTAGCTAATGATCACTAAGTGAGTCATAACCCACTATTAAAAAGGCTTCCATTTGTTTATTCATTTGTGAGAGTAGCCGTGTGAGAGAGAGAGATACATAGGGAGGGATCCTTCATCTTCTTCTCTCATTTCACACTCAACACTCTCAAACACTCCTCCCTCTCTCTAAAATCTGCAAGAGGCCGAGAACATCCCCTCCCCCTTTGGAAAAATATTAAGTGTTCTTCTTCTTCTCTTCCACCAAGCTTGATACATTAGACATTTTTCCTTGAATCCATACCATTTCGAAGGTAAGAATCGAACAAGGCTTCGATTTTCCTCTTATTTTTATAAAAAATTCGAAGGTTTGTCTTGATAGATATATATGTTCTTGATGTCTTTGTATATAAGATTTTATTTATGTATATGTTCTTGATGATCCTTGTTTGTAAAAATAAGCTAATGCATGTTAGGTTTGATCTATGTTTTTGCATGTGTATTGTTTGTAAAGATCTAGCCAAAGCATGTTAAGTTTGAAGCATAGATCATGTTTTGAATATGTTTCGAAAATGTTATAAGATTTTTATTGATGATCGAAATTTTTAAAAATTATTTTGAGGTTGGATTATTGATCTGTGATATGATGAGAGTTCATAGTGATTTATTTGGAATTTTAGAAAATCCTATGCCTTATTTTCAAAAATACCAAGCTTAAGAAAAATTATATCTTGGTGTATGATTTTATTTTAGACATGCAATGGTATATTAATGATCTAGACCTTGATTATGTGTTACATGAATTTATTAGAATTTTGAAAACCAATTACTCATTTGTTTCAAAAAGCCGTGAGCTACAAGCTCAAAATGGTGATGATTCAAATGGTTTTGATGAATATTATGATGTTATATTGTTATACTATAGTATATAAGCATGGTGATTTTTTGTTGGAATTTTTATAAAATGTTTGATATATGTTTGGAAAATACCTTGAGCTTAAGGATTTTAATCCTTGATGAAGAACTGGATTATGATGGACTATAGGTTATAAATGTGTTATAAATTAATGTTGGGACCTTGTACTAATTATATAAAATTTTTTAGAATTGTTGGACATTTTTAAAGAAATTACCGTGGCTTATATAAATGGATAAGGTGATGCTCGATTATTATATGGATAATATTAATACATATTAATGACCATAGTGTAAAATAATACACTATATGATTTTAGAAAAAAATTTGGAACCCATTTGGAAATTTGGTAAAAATACCGTGAGCTATTAAGGAAGAATAAGGATTTTTAAATCCTTTTTAATTAAGATTAATAATGTATTATATGTCTAAAAATTATTTTTGACATATTTGGATTTTATAAAATTTTATAAACATAGATTACTATGTTTATGACGAAACGTTATATTTAATAACGTTATAAATGAAATATAATGCTTAATGAATAAATGGATTAATATTTAAGAAAAATATTAATAAAGTCTATCGATTTGCGTGACAAATCGAGGATTAGGACTTTACGAAAAGAAATCGATTGAAAATCGATTTAGAATATGAGTTAGTAAGGAAATTACTAATAAAAGTCAAAATTGTTGACTTTTGAAGTCAACATACGAAATAAGTTCGATAAATACGCAAATACGCGTAAAACGTACTAATTAGGTAAAGAAACCTCATTGGTAAGAAAAGATTCATAATTGAAATCCTTGTATCGAGAAACGTAGAAATACGTTGAACGTTTAAACCGAAAGGTTAAAACAAAATAGTTGAACGTATCTCGAAGAACGAGAACGGTTTAATTGAAATCGCGCGAGCAGTATTGAATTCGTTATGAATTCAATTTATATCGATATAGAATATCGAAGTTTATTCTAGACTTTGAAAGTCTCGAAATCGTGAACGACGTACTAAACATAGCTTTACTTAAAGGTGTGATGCCGACGCTGACGGTGGACGCCGACGAGTGTCAAGTTAAGGCGAACAATAGTCCGGTGGCTTTCTTTCTAAACAAAATGTGACTTTGCTATACTTTCCAAATGAATTTATTTACGATGCTTATTTCAACCGTTGGGAAAATGTTTACAAGATTACCCGCCAAAATATTTATGTTTTGTGTATGTATCCTATCCTGAATGAATGATATGAATGTGTTGGATAGCTTCCAACTTATGAATGAAATCGATACCGGATCCTATGCCGGAAGGCTTATACCTGGCTAGGATTAACGTGTACACCTAAGGTGATTGTGTGCTGTAAGGTCAATTCACGGCGGTCACGGCGTCGTGAGGAGGCCTCCTTCACGACGCTCGACTATGATGATATGATGAAAGGATAAGGATATGGATCATACATGCAAGAAAATGCTTAGCGAGCAAATGTTTATGAACGATTAAAATGATTTAGTAAGCACAAGGTATTTCAAATAAAACCCTTATGTCTTACCATGATGTGGCGATGTAATTCAAGAATGTTAAAATGTTTTCGGCATGAGTCCACTGAGTGCATTCTTGTACTCAGCCCTGCATGTTTGTTTTTAAATGTGCAGGTTGAGCTGTTGATGATGATGATGATGGAGGGTGTTGAGGAATCAGGAAAGCTTTTGATGTTTTATGTTAAGAAACCTTGAATACACATCGTCATATGTGTATTCACACGTTTTCCGCTGCTTTTTGAACTATGATGTATGGTAATATGATATTAACAGTTGAAGTCCTTCAGATCATTCGTATTCTTTTGGATCTGTTGGTCTAGCCCACCTGGTATATCCAGTTATTAATGTACGTTATGTTCCAAGCATGATAGTTTACATGTGATATGCACCCTCATAATAGTCTTTCATGAACCATAAGTACTGTCCCGTCGACCAGCCCTCCCTAAGCCGTCCTTGGGATTAGGGATAGTGAAGGCGGGCTGCGACAGAGTGGTATCAGAACGAGGTTGCTCTTTGAACCCAAAATCTTCTTTCAAAATTAAGTCTAGATTGAGTCACTAGACTTCTAGAAATCAGCTGACTATACTCAACACTCCATCACATCCAGCTCAACCGGGATGAGGTAAATTATTTCTTCCTCAACTCTTGAAAATGAAAAGTTTATTTATGAATAAGATTGAAACCATATTTTGAAGGAAAAATGAGGATTTAAAAACTCTGTTTTTGGAAATCAATGAAAGTAGACCAATGTTGGGAAAGAGATGTATGAGGTTTGAAATGAAAGTTATGAGTAAGAAAATTTCAAAACTCCATTTTGAAATCAAACAAGAAGTTATGCCAAGTGATATACATGCATGAATTGATTATGTTGTCATTTTGGAACTTTATTTTCAAATTTCAAGATTTGTTATGATAAATGATATGTCATCACAAGAAGAACATAGACTATATAAGGAGCATGATCACGTATTGTAAAGAACACGTATACGAACTTTCTTTCCTTACAAGAACAAAGAAACGATGGAAGGATGAAAGTAACGATAGCTTCGAACACGAACGGCAAAAGACGAGTGTGAAGATAAACAAGAACGACTTCGACTTTGGAAATGAACGACATCGGCATCGCATCACAACTCGACATGGGTGACCGTCGACTTTGACTTTGACTTTGACTTGAATGTCAAGCATCGACTTGAATACGTGGATATGGTAGTCGTACTCGTCGGCGCTTGCCCGGACTTTGCACGATCGCGCAATTTTTCTCTGCATCACAAGACTTAATGTTCCCTAAATCCTAAGTACGATTTAGCGGGCTAATACTTGGAATAATAATTAAGGAAACTTTATCCAATATATATACAAGACTCATATGTTGAAGTATTCAACTAATCAACATCATAAGATAAATTAATTCAATTGCAGTGAAAACGTGTGAATACACAAATGACGATGTGTATTCAAGTTTCTAATATATCAGAACAAAAGGGATTCGACCGCTCCGACACATCTCCATCCATCATCTCGCTCAACTGCACATTTAAAACAAACATGCGGTCGAGTACAAGATTGCACTCGATGGCTCATGCCAAAATAATTTATCACATTTGAATTACTCGCCCATCACAAGAACACACGAGGTTTAATTCAAAATACTGTGCTTACTAAATATTTTCTTTCATTTTCCATAAAGATTAAATCTGTGAGACATTTTCCTTGTATGTATGATCCATATCCACCACATAATTCATTCCACAACAATTCCTCATACTGGAGATGAGGCCTCCTC
The DNA here is from genome assembly GCA_036937905.1 of Salvia rosmarinus. Lineage (NCBI taxonomy): Eukaryota > Viridiplantae > Streptophyta > Magnoliopsida > Lamiales > Lamiaceae > Salvia > Salvia rosmarinus. The sequence goes on from JAODLM010000339.1 coordinate 130,481, forward strand.
TCACAGACGCCACGACCGGCCGAGCACCCTTCGGCTACACAACACAAATAATCGGTGCACAAAATCCGTGCCATCTCAAGCCACAGATACGAATTCTCCATCATCCTTGGGGTACTTCCAAGAATAAGAATTCAAGCATGTCATAAAGTGGGAGCTACCCAACATTATGCATCAACAATCATGGATCGGATACATCATAAAACATAAACATTTTGGCGGTAATTAAATAAATCATTTCATAAATATTTGCTTGCAATAAAGTATCATAAATAAATCATTTGGTAAATTCTACCGTTTGAGTATAGTAAAGCCCACCTTTACTTTTGAACTTTAATTTCGATCGCGTGTTCTCCTCTCGGTTGCGTGTGAGCCTTCACGTCCCACCTTTACGCAAAAATTTACGTTTAGCACGTTGGCACGCTTTTGAGATTTTCAAAGTTCATTCAACTTTGATAAATAATATAATAATTCAAGTTTTGATAATCTTAATACGTCGTTTCAACGCGTATTTCAATAAAATAATTCTCGTATCTCGAGAGGCGTAATATGATCTACGCCTCATTTTAACCTTTTAGGTTAAATAATTAACGATAATAACGTTATTCAATAAAATGATTTCAATTCAAATCTTTTCTCACAATTGAGATATTCAGATAAAAGTGTCGCTTTTCACGTATTAGCGTATTTAACGAACGTATTTAGATGTCAATTTCGAAAGTCAACCATTTTGACTTTTCTTTATAAATCTTAAATAAATCCCATTTTAAAGAATAAATTAATATAAATCGATTTTCAATCGATTTCTATTCAATCTCGATTTTCACGCAAATCGATAAATCGATTAATATTTTCTTTCAATATTAATCTTTTAATACTTTAAGCATTATTTATGCTTTTAACGTTATTTAATATAACGTTTCATCGTAAACATAATATCCTATGTTTAATAATTCTCGAAAATTCAATTATGTCTAATATAATTTTTTGACATATAATAAATTATTATTCTTGATTAAAAAGGAATTAAAATTCCTTATTTTCATCACATAGCTCACGGCTATTGTGTAAAATTTTCAAACTTGTTCCAAAAATTCCTCTAAATTCATATAGTGTATTATTCTACACTATGATCGTTAATATGTATTAATATCAATATAGAAAAATTTGGAACTCACCTATAACACTATATAGGCAACGGTTTTTATGAAAATTAATACCAATAAATTTCCAAAAATTCTAATAATTATACACAAGCCTCAAATATTAATATATAACACAATTATAACCTATGGTTTAATAAAATCAAACCATACATCATAGAACCAACAAATTGTAGCTCACGGCTACTATAGGTATATATATACCAAATGATTTTTATAAAATCCTATTAAATTACACTATGCTTATATGCTATCATATAGCACTAATACATCATAATATCATATAATAACACATTACAACCCATTAATTCCTACACTATAGGTTTCGGCACTTTTGAAATAAATTAGCTATATAAGTCCAAAAATTCTTATAAATTCCTACAACACCTAATCAATACCCTAGATCAATAATATACTATTATATCAAGCATATAAAAATTATACAACAAGGTTCCAACTCCTTTCATTTTCGGTAGTTTTGGTATTTTTACCCAAATGGTTTCCAAAAATTTCTAAATTAATATCATGCATTCCTACAACACTTTAGATCAATAATCCAACCTTAAATCATACCTAGCAAAATTCGAGCATCACTAGAATAATTTAAATAAATTATTTAGCTATAGAAATAAATTATCAATGCACATATTAACATATGTAACATAAATCCTAAGCTTATAACAAGCTAGCATGATTTATTGCATAAATAATACATGCTAAAAATAATAATTTAAACCAGAGGATTATTGAAAAAGTTAGGTTTTATCGAAACTTGTTCGTTATCTAACTTCGTTATCGGAGTCGATCGGTTGTAGGATGAATCAAGCTCAAGCAAATGGAGATAAAAGAAGAAGAAAAGTTTGGTTTTCTTACTGGATGCTCACGGCAGTGAGTTTGAAGAGAGAGAGGAATGAAGATGAGAAGTGTGATGTGTTCAAGACAATATACTAAAAAAATTAAATGCAAGACACAACTCTCACATGTATCCTTCTCGGCTTTCACAATTTTTCAAGACACAAAATGAATAAAATTGGTCAAAGTGATTATGTCATGATGTTAAAAATCTCTTACACACATATTTACTCTTGGAAGCTTTATTAAAGATTTTTGGGGATAACAAAATAAATTTTGTCTCTTGCTTGTAGCCTTAGCCGTCGACTACATCAATATGGAGAAGGAAAATCAGATTTTTTCATTGCCTATACATGAATATATACCTTACACTCTATCCTAAATATATGTAATCATGCATAGAGAAAATCAAGCTTTCAACCCCAATTAGTCAACAATGTCATGCTTAAGAGTTTTTAAAGATTTCCTTCCTTTTCCTTTGCATTTCACACGCGAAGAATAAAGATAGACACACTCACTTGATCACTTAATTAATTTACTTGTTTTGTGTGTAGTGATAACACACTAAGTCATAACACAATTTGAAAGTTACAAATTGAACACCAAAAGACATCTCACACTTTTAAATTTAAAAGGCCAAAATTTAATTTTCATGCCATAAGTAGTTATATAGCATACTATATATCCTAGATGATAATTTATATCATAGGAAAAATTATTGGAATCAATCCAAAGGTAGAACACCCTAATTCTCGATTTAAGGTTTTCGAGAACCTAAAACAATCAAAAATATAATTCCAAAATTTTCTAGCATTATTTCAATGCTAAATAATATTCTAATTATATAAAATAATCATAGGAATTTAAATATCATAATTCCTTGATCGTTAGACTTGATTCTCAAGTCATCTCTAAACGTTAACGTTTGAAACGTCTCAAAACGTTAAATATCGACTCATCTCAAAATGATCGTAATAAAGCTGTAATCACTTTATTAAAATATTCCAATAATAATGGAATTTAATTCTAAGCTTAAAAACTTAGAAAATATCACGAGCATTTAATCATCGATACGTAATCGACATAGAAATAATCTTTGTTGAAATCGTTACATATTCGTATTTCTCGATTCACATTTATTTGTGAATAAAACATAGAATTTATTATTCCAACAATAATCGAAATCATTATTCGATATATTAATAATCAAATTATCATAACAATCTTGTAATTTACGAAATTAATATAAGTAATTAGGCGTTTAAATAATCGGGGTATTACAATGAATAAATTTGTTTTATTCCGCTCTCTTTCCTTAGGACTCCTATTTAACTTTATAATTTCCTCAAGGGAGAAATCTCAAGGAACTTCATTTTTGTAATATCCCGTAATTTTAGTACTAGATTACGATAATTAATTACGTAATTAGCATTATTAATCCAATAATTAAAATCTTAATTAGTCAACTCTTGACTTTGACCAAGCATAATTGGATAATTTCTGTATGAGATTCACTGAGCCTTAGTGAATTAAGGAATATAAATTTCAATATTCCTTCGAACGTAATTTTCAACGTCGAATGAATTCGACGTTTACGTCTTACAGTATTATTAAGCAGTTAAGCTTAATTTCGAAATTCCTATTATTATAGGAATAAATAAAGTTGTAACAAACTTTATTTTGAACATTTTGGAAATAATTAAGCTATGAGAATTTAGAGACGTTTGAACGCTCACGCTTAGAGATAATCGATAACTTTAGCATATGATCTCGGAATTACAAAATTCAAATTCTATATTTATATTATTATATAAGGGCATTATTTATCATTAAATAATGCTAGAAAACTTAAAATACAATGTACCTTATTTTATGGGTTTGAAAACCCTAAGTATTTAAATTAGGGTTTTAAGACCTAAATTATTTTAAATACTTTCCTATGATTAAATTTATTATCTAAGGCATATAATATGTCACATAAATATGTAGTAGCTATTTTATACAAGAAAATCAAATGTTTGGGAATACCTTAGCAATTTTCGAAAATATGAAATCTTAAGTATGATTTAATATTTTATTCTTACCTAATTAATGATATATGATAATTATTATATTATTATGATGTCATTAAGGACAAAATGAGGTGTATTACAATTTGCACAAGTGTGGGAGCACACTTGCACATAAGTGGCGAAAATTATGGATTTTTAGCATGATATTATGTATTATTATTATCTTATAATTAATAAATAAATATGAGTTGGATCCTATCATAATCTAAGTGTAAAGTAGTGATAGTGGACAATTAAAACAAGTAATCTTATGCTCATTTATTGTAGGAGCGAAATTGTGGAAAATGGTTGAAAAATAATTAATTTTCATACTATATAATAAGGACACTTGTAGTTGAAATTTTGACTTTTCAAAAGCAACTTTATACTATAATAATAATATGATAATAATATAGTATATAATATAAAAATTAAATAAAATTTTAGCCTAACATATATATGTTGGCGAGAATTGCAAAATTGAAGGAAAATGTGATTAGTTCTTTTATTTCTTGATAAATATGAAATAAATTAATAATTAATTATAATATAGTATAATTAAGTATATAATATAGTAATAAAATACAAATCAACTCTAGGCTATTCATTATAGCCGACACACACACACAACTTGCTACAAAGTGTTGATTTTAATTAAATTAAGATCGAATGTATTTAATTAGGATAAGATGACTTGGTGATGAGTTGTATATGATAAGAACTAAATTTTTGTCTCCTAGCTATAAGGAGGTGCCGATTTTGTTGAATTTAAAGCAAGTGGATTGGTGATATTTTTAGTTTAATAATTACATTACAACTTGCTAATGTCTATAAATATAAGGAGAGCACAACACTCTCCCATTTACAAACCTTGACTACCGAAAATATAGTGGGAAGTTTGAGAGAGTGTTCTTCAATTTCCATCCCAAACTTAGATCAATTAAACCTTGCCGATCAAAATCGAAACCGATTAAAAGGTTAGAAATTTTACGAGCTTCGATTACGTACTAGAATTTTCGATTTTCATCCGTTAGAATTTATGTTATGATCATAGTTCATATATATGATTTTCGAAAATTTTGAATCATATGCTAAAATGTTTAGATATTAGGTTTATATGATGTTATTAAGCATGTATATTAATTATATCATGAAATTAAACATGCTATTAAATTTAAAGTTTGGACCAAAAACTTAGGGTTAGTATATGTTGTTGATTTTGATTTTTAATTGTTGATTTGAGCATGGAATCATAATCTATAGTATTAATTATGCTTATATGAATTTATTTAGAATTTTTGGAAAACTATAGCTTATAAATTGATGAATACCGAAAATTATAGCATATGTTATGATGATGTGATATAATTCATGTTTAAGTGTTATAATAGCATATTAAGTGTGTAGATTCATAATATATGGTTGTGGAAATTTATCAAATTTATAAATATTATTTTGACCTAAGTCGAAAATTTAGAAAGTGACTTAGGTAAATTTTATTCAATAAGTCACAATAAATAACAATTATGTTGTAGTAAGCATAATTGAGGGTGATTAATTGAGATATGATTTTATCGAATTTTTAAAAATCATTTGGTGGGTTAATTATGGCACCAAAACTATAGGTTATAATACTAAAGTGTATAAATTTTATTTGACTAAGGTAATTACATATTATTAATCACATGATAAAATAATGTAACATGTGAATTTATAAGAATTTTTACACAAGTCTCAAGTTTATTTAATTTGTAATTACCAAAACTTTATATTATGTGCATTAATGTTATAAATTTATTTCATCAAGAATAATATCATAATATGATCTAAAATAATGTTTTAGACATAGTATGATTTTATAGAATTTTGGAACAAGAATTGCACATAAAATGATAAGAATTTCATAATAATTGAAAAAGTCAAAATGTTGACTTTTCGTTGACCAAAGTCAAAATTGTTGACTTTTGGTTGACTTGGTCAAAATCGTTGACCAAAATCGTCGACCAAGGTCAACGGGCACGCAACCGACAACGTGATCATCGTGACGAAGACGCTTAGTAACAATGCTACTTACGCTACGTAAGTACATTAAACGCACATTATATTCTAAAAGGTAGAATACCCTTTTATGTTAAGAAATTTCATAATCGACATCAATCGATTAGGAAACGCCAAATTAAGTCCGATGTTAGCCTTATTCGATACATGAACGTTATGTACTATGTTCGCTTCTATCGAACGCGACCAACGATTAAAATAATTCTTACGTTAAGGTGATACGTGGACGGAGCGCCGACGTAGAAAGGACCATAGTTAAGAGACTACACGATACGAGGTGGGCTTTACTCAAAACCCTTTATTTACGATGCTTTCTTGAAAAGTATTTATTTACAAAGCTTCGGTTGAGAAATGATTATGAATCGTTATTCAATTACATGCCCAAAATATTTATGTTTTAACGTATGGATCCTATCATGTTGTTGGGCGAGCCAACGATGTATGTGAATCGCTTATTGGGTCGCTCCCAATTTATTTTTAAATCGATATCGGATCTTAAGTCGAGGCGAAATTCACGGCTAAGATTAACGTGTACACCGCCAGGTGATCGTGAGCCGTTAGCAACATCATCGGCGGTCGTGGATCCCAATCGATCGAGAATCCCGACTATGTGATTGGGAGCCGTTAGCAACATCTTCGCCGATCACGGCGTCGATAGAAGGAGCCTACTTCTACAGACGTGAGATCGCCATATGAGATGAGTTATGAATTATTATGTGGATGATATGGATCATACGTAATGTAAAATGCTCGCACAGCGAATCTTTGAGAAATGATAAAGTATTTTGGTATTCACGAGTTGTTTCAACTAAAATCCTCGTGTTATACTTATGGGCAATGTAATTAAATGAAATTATTTCGCATGAGTCCACTAAGTGCAATCTTGTACTTAGCCCCGCATGTTTGTTTTAAACGTGCGAGGTTGAGCTATCATGGGATGGACAAGTGTTGAGCAGTCGGAGTTTTTGTCACTTATAGTTCACCTTGAATGTATATCGTCATATATGCATTCACATGCTTTCCACTGCTCAAAACACTTTATTATATTTTTGGATATTACTTATGTTACCTCGGATCGGTTGAATTCTTTTGTTAATGGTCTGCTGGTCTAGTTTGTATGAAACCGTTGTGTGTTTATCTATAAAAGTTTGACGTCTTGAAGGTTTGTTGGTCATTATGTTCTCAATCCCTGCTTAGTTCATGACAGTCCCGTCTAATCCGTACTTTGGAAAGGCGGGCTGTCACAATTTTCGCATTCAAAATGCGGTTCTGATCTACGCGTACTAGCGTAAGACTATTGTCTGTACTGAGCTTTTCTCAGTCTTTGCCTTATTTGGCAAATATCTTAATCATTTCATTTACGTTGTCAAGACCTTATACTTTCTCTCACCTACTTTATTACAATAAAGTGGCGGTCGATATTTCTTTCAATAAAATGCCACGTGTGGCTATGTGAATCTTTGCTTGACAGTAATGGTCGTACGTAAACTTAATAAGTGGTAAAACATGTTCCCACTTGTACCTCGATTTAACATTAATGTTCTCATCGTATCTCTAAATATTCATATCGTCCTTTTTATCGCCCGTCATGCGTGAGGGGACATATGCGATAAGGTTCAATATCGTGCATAACTCCCTTTTTGGTGAGCTAGCTCAAAATCTAGGGGTAAACTTGGAATCTCTATCTAAAGTGATAGGTATTGGGACCCCTTGCAAAGATACGATCTTCCTTATGTACGACTGAGATAATTATCAGATCTCTGAGTCATCTGAATAGACAGAGATGAGCAATTTTGGTGAGTCAAACCACTACTACCCATATAGTAGTGTTATTTCTTTGTGACTTTGGCAAAACCTGTCATAAAATCCATTGCTATGTCATTTCATCCTCATTTGTATCTCATTAGAGATTATAACCTCTTATAAGGTCATTGATACAATGCATTCACCTCTTATAATCGAGACAATGCTCGTCAATGAGGTTATAGCTCATTTCATTCTTTACTATCAAATTTTTTTTGTAAATCATAATATACTTTAGTGCTGCTTGGGTGGGCGGTATGAGGAATATCATGAGCTTCATTCATGATTTCATTTCTAAGCTTATCCTTGCTTGAAATATATATATAACCTTTCCTTAGACAATATGACATTGTCAGGCGCCTCTTTAAAACCCTTCAGCCCTTCATAGGTGATAGTTTATATCACAATTGGAATCTTTTGCTGATTCGAGTCCTCTTTTCTATCTCATTTTTAAGTCTCTTGCTCGAAGAAATAATTCAAACTTTTATAGTTTGTGAAGAATCCCCAACTTATTTCATATGAGCGATGTCTCCTAGACCTTGGTACTTATACCATTGCTGCTATTTCAAGTCATAAGTTGGGTAATTCTATTTATGAGGTCTAAGTCATCACGGTGCGTTGACTATCATCTTTCTCACTTTAATATACGGCCTCATATCCATTTATCCAGGTAAATTTGATTCCTTCGGAAGACATCATGTGTCTAAGGAATATTACTTCTTTAAGCGAAATTCATATATTAAACTTGGCAAAATTTTGCTCGACTCTAAAAGTCCATAATCTAGTCCTTTGATGTTCTTTATGTTCTTCTCGTCCTTCATATGGATAAGAACATCATTCGTAAGGATTTAGACAAAATTGTCTAAGTACATATGGAACACTCGATTTTTGAGGTTCATGTATAAGGTCAGGTACTAGCTTGTCCGATTGGCATGACTATAATCTCATAGCAACCATATCTTATTCGAACCATTCATCTTCGTATTTTGGATACTATTCTACGAGGATCATATAAAATATATTACATCAAAATGCCTCAAATGAGGACTTTTCATACATTAATTACAAGGGTCGGTCTATCACCACCAATTTCATGGCATCTAGTTCTTTTACACTCAAAATTTTGACACCATTTTAACACATTTACTACATACTCCAAACTATGTTTATTTTACATATTCTAACCACACCAATTTCAACATAAACCATTATTTACTTATAAGTCTCATATCATCATGAGATTCTACGCCTCGAGTGGCCTTCATCGAATCGATCTCACTTGAAACTTGCCTTTCTCCCGGCATGCGTTCGCCTCATACCCCGATGATCTATTCCCTTAGAGAGCCGTGAGTCAAGTCGCTCCCGCTTCTTCTTCACACGAGTGCACTGTGTTGCTTTTATCGAGAAAGTATGGTTGGGTTGGTAGGTAACTCCCCAGTCCACGAGGGCGGTATGATCCTCGCCCTTGCCATTCTCATCCCTTTCGTATAATCCAGCGGCACGGACGTGGGCGACGTTTGGGACATCGGTACAACCACCTTTGTACCATACCGGGTGACTTGCCGAGGACCGGACAAGTGCTAGTAGGTGCAGCTCCATACGATAATATGTATGCTTGAGTCGATCGACAAATCACGGTAGGTCTCGCCTTGTTCTTGGGTTTTCGCATGCGAAAGATATTCTCGATATCTTCTTTTGCAAACTTCGCCATTCCGCTGGCAAACGACTAATAAGCCTCTAGATACCATTCTCATCCGTAACTCCATAGTTACGAGCATCCTTCCAACGGTGCGAAATTCCTCCAAAACCGCCCTAAATTCATGCCCGATTATAGTAAAAGAGCCGATATGCATGTGTGAGTTCTAAGCTTGTAGGCCTTGTGGTTATCCTCCCACCCGTATTATTCCTTTTTCCCGCCATCCAGAAATGTATTTTGCTAGATAAGTCGACTTAAATCAAAGCAATAGAGGGAATTTTAAACAAGAAGGATCTCTTAAAGAATTAAACATTTTAAGACATATATAACTTGTATACAACTCACGACCGACTTATGACACTTACTTTATTACTCATTTTACGCTTTACACCTTCATCGTATATCGCTCTAAATTTATTCGCATAAGCAAATAGTGGTACTAATATCTTGTCGTAAACACCTCTAACGAAGAGACTAGGCCCGTGTCACTAATCACGTGTCGATGACCATTTCAAACACTTTCTTGAATTATATCTACGTTCCACATAGATATTATGATCTAACTCATTTGTTAGAACCTTGGCGATCCTAGGTCCAATTCTAAACTCGAGCAACACCGCGATGGCCATAATTCTCGTATAAGTGAAGAGATTTCACTTCTCGATTCGCTTATCCCGAATTGGGTTCTATCGCTTCTACGCATACTTGTATGCGATGTTAGAAAACCAAGCACCTATATCGAATGTAAAAATTATATGTATTCGAGAAATTTTCTCATATATATCAGGCCTTCCTGATTTCTGTTCGTCCCGTATTCGGTGCGAAATATAGGCTCTGGTCTACGGTGTTCTCGTCTGTTCAAATAAACATCTATTTCATACATCATTGTCCTTTCCCTTGGGACATTATGTTCTCTTGCTATGGCCTTCTGCTACCTCGTTAATCATATCCTTCTCGGTGTCAGTACTATTATGCTTTTATCAATAGCATTCTGTGGTTAGGTTTATATCGACCAATCCTTGATATTAATATCTCGATAACTTAATCTCATCGTAGGGATCGTGATGTATCTGACACTATCATTCATCTCTGATCCAGTATGAATGATTCAATTTCCTTTTCACTTTATCAATCTTAGGAATATATCTCATATATCCTTACTTTAAACTCTTTTCCAGAGAAAATCCTTGTGCTGGCATTTACTGCCATCGTTTGTAATATCCCTTTTTGGATATACATCATTTCTTCTTAATCTTTATTGATTCATTTTAAAATTTTGCATAGGATAAAATCATTTGTCCGCTAGGGACGTATTATACTTTTGCCTTGACGTCAAATATCTTCACCATTTTCTCGACATTTAATGATTGCTTCATTTCTATGTCAGGTATACTTAATATCCCAATTTATTGATCGTCACAAAAGTATGAGGGGTAAGATTTACAATTAGATTCGCCTTAAGATTCTTCCATGTGAATCTTTTCATTTGTCCTATTGGATGCATTTCCTTTTTGCAAAAGTCTATAGAAGCTATCTCGCTTGTTAATTTCTAAGACACACAAGACAAGCATTTTGTGTCAATAAAATTTAGAGTCCTAAGATCCATTTCAAATAATGAATCGGTTTCTTACTCTGCTTCTTTACTCCAAAGGAATTACTTTACTTATCGAAGTCATAATATCGCTGAAACTTATCTCATATTGTGGCTATCTCATAATTGTATAGCTCATAATTTCTTCAGCTATTTTAGACTTTTGTCCCTTTTTCTTGAGCATGGTGTCGAAAGTAATATTATCATCATTATACTTGGTTCTTACTCTCGAACTAGAACCAGTCATTAATGTCATATAGCTTGGTAGGTAGTACATTTGTACACCATAACCTAGATTCCAAGCATCTCATCACCATGTCTTCATTTCAAATCTCTACGCTCGAAAAAGTATTTCAAACTTTTGTGATCGGTAAAGATTTCACATCTTACTCCGTAGAGATGATGTCTCCATATCTTTAGGGCATGTACTACTGCTTGCTAGTTCGAGATCACGTGTTGGGTAATTCAATTCATGCGCCTCGGTTGTCGAGATGGATAGGCTATCACTTTTCCACTTTGCATTAACACACCCTAATCCATTTTTGAAAGCATCCAGATAGACCACGTACTCTTTATCTGCTTAGGGCTGCTAATACAGGCGATGGTTAACTTTTCCTTGAGCGTCTCGAAATTACCTCACCTTCATCGATCCAGTGAATTTAATTCCTTTTACGAGTAGTTGGGTTATTGGTCTTGCTATCTTTGAGAATCCTTCATGAATCTCCGATAGTAACCTCGCTAATCCCAAGAAACTTCAAATCTCATTTTGTGTCTTTGGCGATTTCCATTCTTGGTACTTCTACTTTGGCGGATCAACTTTATCCTTCGGTGACATTAATGTGTCCAAGGAACATTACTTCCTTTAGCCAAAATTCACATTTGCTAAACTTAGCAAAATTGTTCATCTCTCAAAGTTTGCAAGATCGTCCCGAGGTGTTCTTGTGTTCGTCTTCATTGTGGAATATTTCTCCATTATTGATTTACATGCTAGGGCTATCCTAGTGTTCACACATCTCAATGATTATGATTCCTCAATCTCGTTATCATTGGTTTAACCAAGTCTCAATTACTTGGAATTGATTATGCTCAACATAATTTCATTGATTGAGGTATAAAGCGAGATTAGTTATACGAGATGCTATCGCTTTACATATATGTCCTTTGAAAAGAATATCGTGCATCTCCATTCTTTATACATGTCCAACCTATTAAGGAGGTTTTAAGGACAATCAACTATCTTAAAGATAAGTTGTAATCTTTCTCGTTATGTCATAATAAGTAAACTATATCCCAAGGATATCATGCACTTCCTTTACTTGACTCTTGCATTCTATGCTAAAGAGTATCTCATTCATAACATTTCATTATCATAACAGTCACATGAAGATATAACTTCATCATTATCAATATCCGTAAGCCCATCGAGGTCATTGCATCCATGTGCATCATAGGAAAATATCTCGTCTCATCGAGATCTTATTTACATCATATCTTCTTGATGTCTATCACTCTACTGATCTGAAACTTTTAGGTTATCCATAATAAGTCAACCTACATCGTACCTGATGTTTATCACTTCACTAATTCAAAACTTAGGCGACAAGATAAGTCAATCTTTGTCTTACTTAGTGGTCTCCAGGATTGAAGAAAATCCGTCATATCAACTTTCAAAAGATATGGGTTCATGATTCAAGATAACATATTTTACGATTCGAATCCATATATTCTTTGAACTGAATAATTTCGGATCTAGGGTCCGAAGACCAGAATGACGACTACTGAGATTTCTTTGGTCATATAAGGGCGGACCAACACAAATATTTTCTCGATCACACAAGGATTTGGTTTCAAAGGAACATTTTGTAAATTCTTGGGTTGAAAATTTTCTTCGAGAAAAGTGAGAAACTCATGTGATTTCTCAATTTGAACTAGGTCATAGAGTTAAACTCAATGACGAAATTGGATAATGAATAGAATTTAAAACCTTATATAACACATTACAGGTCATTCTCAAAGGTTCTCATGTGTGTCATAGCGCTTTTATTACTCGAATACTACTTTCTAGTATCATTCTAAGATTCTAATCACACTGAAAATTTCCCATTCTATAAAACTATAAACTAACTTCAACTGACTCTTGCAAATTTTAGAGAAGGAATCAAGGATTTGGTCCTTCATAAGAAATATAATACTCTGTGATAGGAGTACATAGGCGAAAACTTTTTGTAAATCGGAGTTCTAACGAAGGAGAACGGGCTAAAATAAAAACATTGCGCAAAACAGTTTTGCTGATGCCGAGCTCGGGATACCGAGGTCGTAAGTAATACCGATGTCGAAGTTGTTGTCGAAATCATTTGCCAATGCCGAGGTCATTGCCGAGGTCATTGTCGTAAATGACGAAGTCATTAAGGCCGACGCCAAAGCCGAAGCCGAAGTCGACAAGGTCGGCCAAGTCAGTCGAGCAGGATGCCAAGTCAAAGTCGAGGTCGAGGTCGAAGACAATGTCGAGTTATAATTTTAATTGTCAAGGTCGAGGTCGTGCATACCGATACCGGTGGTCGCATGATAATGCCGACGTCAAAGCCAAAGGCGCATGTGCCGGCGCCGAGGTTGTTTTCCGAGGTGGACGTGATCCGCCGAGGTCGAGATAAATTGGCGAGTGAAGGTCACACCGCCGTTGAGGTCGACGCCGAGCTCGTGCCCACCGCTCGCATCTGCCGAGGTCGCACTCGCTAAGCTCGGCCGGGGTGGACCGATAAGGTCGAAGCCGAGGTCGACCAACCAAGTCGCCTTTGCCAAGGTCGGACCGAATCACCAAAAGCGAAGTCAAAATTATACATCTTGGTGCGAAGCCAAGTCGAGTTCAAGGTCGATGAGCATGATCGCGAAGTTCGCCTTTAACCGACTCTACGAATTCTTTGATCACATTTTACTTCGTTTCCAACGAAGAGTCATAGATGATTTGGAGTTCCGCCATCGTGAACTTCCAAATAAAAGATCATTCCCGTGTCACTTATCGCATAGTGACATTCATCGTCTTGACAACTTTTACATTTCTGAGCTTAAATTTTCTTCTCGTCTATCAATTCGAGATTCTCAGGATGGAATAAAATTCTAATAATCCATCTTCCTATGTTCTTCGCAATTGGGATCATGCGTCTTAAACAGTCTACGTTCTTTTGGGATAACATACCCATCATTGTAAACATCTTTGGGATTTGAAATAAAATTTTCAAATATTCATAACAATAAATTTCTATTGAATTACATGAATTCAAACATTTTATCCCAAAAAAAAATTTGTCAATACATTCTCGTATGACATTATCATTAATCAAAACAATATTGAGAATTGAAGAATAAAATTTCAAATATGACGAACATAGTTCGTTTCAAACATACGCATTTCTTGCGAAAAAAATTTCAATCAATAATCCATCAATCAATAAATCATGGTTATTTACAACCTTTTTCATTTCATTTGTCAATAATGTTCTATCGACAACAAATCAAATTCATAAATCATTTGTCGATAATGTTCTCTATCGACACCAATCATTTGTCGATAATGTTCTATCGACACCAAATCATTGGTCGATAATGTTCTATCGACACCAATCATTTGTCAATAATGTTCTATCGACACCAAATCATTGGTCGATAATGTTCTATCGACACCAAATCAAATTCATAAATCTCAAATTTTTCTTTTCAAAGATGAGAAAATAATTTACCTTTTCCCGCTGAGCTTGATGTGATGGAGTGTCGAGCGTTGTCGGTGACCCCTAGAAGTCTAGTGACTCAATCTAGCTTAATTTTGAAATGGGTTTTGGATTGAAAGAGCGAATCGCTCGATACCACTTTGTGACCCCCTAAATCCTAAGTACGATTTAGCGGGGCTAATACTTGAATAATAATTAAGGAAACTTTATCCAATATATATACAAGACTCATATGTTCGAAGTATTCAACTAATCAACATCATAAGATAAATTAATTCAATTGCGTGGAAACGTGTGAATACACATATGACGATGTGTATTCAAGTTTCTAATATATCAGTAAACAAAGGGATTCCGACCGCTCCACACGTCTCCATCCATCATCCGCTCAACCCGCACATTTAAAACAAACATGCGGTGAGTACAAGATTGCACTCGATGGCTCATGCGAAAATAATTTATCACATTTGAATTACTACGCCCATCACGGAATAACACACGAGGTTTTAATTCAAAATACTCGTGCTTACTAAATATTTTCTTTCATTTTCCATAAAGATTCGCTCACAGAGACATTTTCCTTATATGTATGATCCATATCCACCACAATAATTCATTCCACAACAATTCCTGCTTATTGGAGAGGCCTCCTCTCACAGAGGCGCCATGACCGACGAGCACCCTTTCAAAGACACAATACAAATAATCGGTCAAAAATCCGAGGCCATCTCGTAGACAGATCTGAATTCTCCATCATCCTTGGGGTACTTCCAAGAATAAGAATTGAAGCATGTCATAAAGTGGGAGCTACCCAACATTATGCATCAACAATCATGGATTGGATACATCATAAAACATAAACATTTTGGGCAGGTAATTAAATAAATCATTTCATAAATATTTGCTTGCAATAAAGTATCATAAATAAATCATTTGGTAAATTCTACCAGTTTGAGTATAGTAAAGCCCACCTTTACTTTTGAACTTTGAATTTCGATACACGTGTTCTCCTCTCGTTGCGTGTGAGCCTTCACGTCCCACCTTACGCAAAATTTACGTTTATGCGTTGTACGCTTTTCGAGATTTTCAAAGTTCATTCAACTTTGATAAATAATATAATAATTCAAGTTTTGATAATCTTAATCGTCGTTTCAACGCGTATTTCAATAAAATAATTCTCGTATCTCGAGAGAGGCGTAATATGATCTACGATCTCATTTTAACCTTTTAGGTTAAATAATTAACGATATAATAAAGTTATTGATAAAATGATTTCAATTCAAATCTTTTCTCACAATTGAGATATTCAGATAAAAGTGTCGTTTTCACGTATTAGCGTATTTAACTAACGTGTTTAGATGTCGATTTGAAAGTCAACCATTTTGACTTTTCTTTATAAATCTTAAATAAATCCCATTTTAAAGAATAAATTGAATATAAATCGATTTTCAATCGATTTCTATTCAATTCTCGATTTTCACGTAAATCGATAAATCGATTAATATTTTCTTTCAATATTAATCTTTTAATACTTTAAGCATTATTTATGCTTTTAACGTTATTTAATATAACGTTTCATCGTAAACATAATATCCTATGTTTAATAATTCTCGAAAATTCAATTATGTCTAATATAATTTTTGACATATAATAAATTATTATTCTTGATTAAAAGGAATTAAAATTCCTTATTTTCATCACATAGCTCACGGCTATTGTGTAAAATTTTCAAACTTGTTCCAAAATTCCTCTAAATTCATATAGTGTATTATTCTACACTATGATCGTTAATATGTATTAATATCAATATAGAAAATTTGGAACTCACCTATAACACTATATAGGCAGCGGTTTTTATGAAAATTAATACCAATAAATTTCCAAAATTCTAATAATTATACACAAGCCTCAAATATTAATATATAACACAATTATAACCTATGGTTTAATAAAATCAAACCATACATCATAGAACCAACAAAGCTGTAGCTCACGGCTACTATAGGTATATATATACCAAATGATTTTTATAAAATCCTATAAAATTACACTATGCTTATATGCTATCATATAGCACTAATACATCATAATATCATATAATAACACATTACAACCCATTAATTCCTACACTATAGGTTTCGGCACTTTTGAAATAAATTAGCTATATAAGTCCAAAAATTCTTATAAATTCCTACAACACCTAATCAATACCCTAGATCAATAATATGCTATTATATCAAGCATATAAAAATTATACAACAAGGTTCCAACTCCTTTCATTTTCGGCAGTTTTGGTATTTTTACCCAAATGGTTTCCAAAAATTTCTAAATTAATATCATGCATTCCTACAACACTTTAGATCAATAATCGACCTTAAATCATACCTAGCAAAATTCGAGCATCACTAGAATAATTTAAATAAATTGTTTAGCTATAGAAATAAATTATCAATGCACATATTAACATATGTAACATAAATCTAAAGTTTATAACAAGCTAGCATGATTTATTGCATAAATAATACATCTAAAAATAATAATTTAAACCGTAGGATTATTGAAAAGTTAGGTTTTATCGAAGCTTGTTAGTTATCTAACCTCGTTATCGAGTCGATCGGTTGTAGGATGAATCAAGCTCAAGCAAATGGAGATAAAAGAAGAAGAAAAGTTTGGTTTTCTTACTTTGGATGCTCACGGCGAAGTGAGTTTGAAGAGAGAGGAATGAAGATGAGAAGTGTGATGTGTTCCGGCAATATACTAAAAAATGAAATGCGAGACACAACTCTCACATGTATCCTTCTAAGCTCTCACAATTTTTCAAGACACAAAATGAATAAAATTGGTCAAAGTGATTATGTCGTGATGTTAAAATCTCTTACACATATTTACTCTTGGAAGCTTGATTAAAGATTTTGGGGATAACAAAATAAATTTTGTCTCTTGCTTGTAGCCTTAGTCACGACTACATCAATATGGAGAAGGAAAATCAGATTTTTTCATTGCCTATACATGAATATATACCTTACACTCTATCCTAAATATATGTAATCATGCATAGAGAAAATCAAGCTTTCAACCCCAATTAGTCAACAATGTCATGCTTAAGAGTTTTAAAAGATTTCCTTCCTTTTCCTTTGCATTTCACACGGCGGTAACAAAGCTGAACACACTCTTGATCACTTAATTAATTTACTTGTTTTGTGTGTAGTGATAACACACTAAGTCATAACACAATTTGAAGTTACAAATTGAACACCAAAAGCACATCTCACGGCACTTTTAAATTTAAAGGCCAAAATTTAATTTTCATGCCATAAGTAGTTATATAGCATAATATATATCCTAGATGATAATTTATATCATAGGAAAAATTATTGGAATCAATCCAAAGGTAGAACACCCTAATTCTCGATTTAGGGTTTTAGAACCTAAAACAATCAAAAATATAATTCCAAAATTTTCTAGAATTATTTCAATGCTAAATAATATTCTAATTATATAAAATAATCATAGGAATTTAAATATCATAATTCCTTGATCGTTAGACTTGATTCTCAAGTCGTCTCTAAACGTTAACGTTTGAAGCGTCTCAAAACGTTAAATATCGACTCGTCTCAAAATGATCGTAATAAAGCTGTAATCACTTTATTAAAATATTCCAATAATAATGGAATTTAATTCTAAGCTTAAAAACTTAGAAAATATCACGAGCATTTAATCATCGATACGTAATCGGCATAGAAATAATACTTTGTTGAAATCGTTACATATTCGTATTTCTCGATTCACATTTATTTGTGAATAAAACATAGGAATTTATTATTCCAACAATAATCGAAATCATTATTCGATATATTAATAATCAAATTATCATAATAATACTCTAATTTACGAAATTAATATAAGTAATTAGTCTTTAAATAATCGGGGTATTACAGCAATAAATTTGTTTTATTCCGTTCTCTTCGTTAGGACTCCGATTTACGGCGTGATTTTCGCTGCGTACTCTTAACACACTGAACTTCGTTGTTATGAAAGATGTAATTCCTATTTCTATCTCGAAATGCACTAGAGTCATTGAAAGTTAGTTCGAGTTTTATTTAGAACGAAGATCTCATAGCATAACATATGCCTTAGAACGCTACTAGGTAATAAGTTTACAAGTAGAATAAGAGAGTTATGATATGTGCTGTACCTAATGACGTTTATCTACCTTATAGATTGTTTAGTTTAGCCTAGTTGCTTATCAGATGTACTTAAGTTATCCTATCTGCTTATCGGATTATATTAGTTTGACTTATGTTAGTTTTGATCGTGACAGATGGAGGAGATGCGATATATAGCTAGGAGGAGGATAGGACCTCATGCTACGCCCGAGGAAGTGATGCGCACCTATCGTGAGTGTTGGATGTGCTGTGGCGAGGACTTAGGCGAATTTCTGATGTACTACCTTCGACTTTGGAGAAATGCCCGAGACTATGGCGCGACAGATTACGACGGTATAAAGCGTCTCTTAGCCATACTTCCCTGTGTTTGGGAGGACTACGCCCGAGAGGTATCAGGTGACTACATATATCGAGCGATCGGCAGTTTTCATCTGATCGGAGACTTACCCAGGTTTGTGAGTCATCTGACGTACGTGTATAGCATCTATGGAGTTGCACCGAGGGGACCTTACCTCCCTCCGCGAGAGTATACCTGGCGTGATGACTCGCCAGAATGGTTTTATACCGAGGTTCCACGACAGATTGACCCGGTAGTGCCTCCGTATCTGTTTGACGAGGCGAGCTTGCTCGGTGTAGATAGAGCGGTAGCGACCGAAACACTAGGAGAGCTTGTCTTCCCTCCGTTGACATTCGGACATCCGTTGCATCCGCCACTACCGCCTCTACCACCGATGAAAGCTCCACTACCTCCAGTAGAGCCCTACCGCCAGACGGCGAGGATACGAGTGTCGGAACCATGGGATGGTTACAAATCCGATCGTGCGATTCTGATCCGATGCGCGAGGACTACGGGCGATCGCGACATACATATGGTAGGAGATAGCGAGGCGGGACCATCGAGTACATGCGAGATGATGACTACGGCGAGGAAGAAGATCCCGAAGAGGATGAGGACGAGGAAGATTCGAGATGAAGACCATGAAGTGAAGACTTAAGTAGATATATATATAGTTTGCTTGTACGATGTTTTTGATGTGTTTTGTAAGGAATTGGTGAAAAGGAAAAACTTGATGTTTTGTAAGGCTATAAAAGCCAGTATGCATGTGATTTCTTTTGTAATGCTTTATAAGCCGGTATATAAGTAACTTCCTTTGTAAGCAACTATTGATCCTAAACAGCTTTCCCTATGGTACAAATTTTTCAATATATATATATATGACCCTGAATGGGCTTTTGCGGCAAAATTGTGTATGACAAAGACGAAATGTTTTATTAAAGTCGTTTTACAATGAGGCTATGATGATATTCTATATGTAAAATTATGAAAGTAATGAGTGATGCTGATTGTGTGTTTTATATAGCAGAATGCCTCCTAGATAAGATCCCGAACAAGGAATTAGAGGCAGAGGAAGAGGAAGACCTAGGGGAAGAGGTAGAATCCCAGAACGAGAAGATGAGGATATACCTCAACCACCTCCACCTCCACCTGAACGCAAGATAGAGGAACTATTTCTCAGACAGAACCCTCATGTCTTCAATGGGAAAGGAAATCCTGAGGAAGCAGAACAATGGATAAGAGCGATGGAACGAATCTTCGACTTTCTAAGATGTACAGCGCAGGAGTGTCTGTCATGTATTACCTTTCAGCTAAATGGACCTGCTGACTTCTGGTGGGAAGCCAGAAGAAAGATTTTTACAGCGGAACAGATGGGAGAGTTTACGTGGGAGGATTTTAAGAGAGAGGTGTATAACAAGTATATACCGAAGAGCTATAGGAAAAAGAAGGAGCACGAATTCTTCATGTTAAAGCAAGAGAAATGTCATGGCGATTATGATCGCACTTTTGCGACATGTCAAGATATGCACCGGATCAGTGGACACATACTTGAAAATGTCGAGAAAAATTTAGGTCGGGTCTAAAGCCGAGATAAGGATGTCTCTGCTTGATCATGGAGACTTGACCTATCTGAGGCTCTTGGGCGAGCTCGGATATTGAGGCGCGATGCACGAAGACAAGTCGGTGTCGGCTCGAGCAGAATACAATGGATAAGGGTAAAAGGAAGTGGGAAGCAAATCGGGAAATAGCACAGGGAAGTTTTGAGAATCAAGTAACAAGCGACCATGGCAAGGAACATGGCACGGCCGGCGAGGTTGGAAAAGGGCACTTTTGTTCCTCCGACAAGAGGCCCACAAGAGCATATAAGGGCTCTTCCGTGCACGAAATGCCCGAGACTGCACAAAGGAATGTGCATGGCGGGCAGTGGAAACTGTTTCAAGTGCGGGATGAGAGGGCACTATGCCAACAATTGTCCAGGGGTACGCCCGGAAATAATTGTAAGACCGAATCAACCCGGCAATGCCCAGCCGCTCAGGGCTATTCAATTCCAGCCCCAACCTCAGCCGCAATTCCAACACCAACCCCAACAGCAATTCCAGCAACAACCGTGGCAGCAACCTCAACAACAAAGGCGGCAACCACCGCGACAACGCCAAAGACAACGGCCCGAACAGCAACAGAATGAACCAACAAGGCAAGCACCCGTCGGCCTCGGTGACCAGGCTAGAGCATATGCCTTACACCGAGGCAAGACGAGGCGAGAACCGAAAAACGGCGGTATGGGAGCTCTTCTCAGCGTACTGTATAATATTATTCGATCTGGTGCTTCGCGTTCCTTTATAGCAAGATCATGTGTAGAAATGTTAGAACTTAGGTGCGAAAAGGCAAGTCGAGATATGAGAATCTCTTCACCTATAGGAGGATTATGAGTGTTACACATATCTGCTCGAACCTAGAGTTGACACTAGGATCACTTAAGGTTACGGCGAATAATCGAACATAATACCCATGGGTGGCGTAGACATAATCCTAGGAATGGGCGGTTAGCTAGGAATCATTCCACGATTCTTTGCAGGAAAGGAAAATTTCACTTCACGTTCTCGGACAAGCTACGCACTTTCACGAAATCGGCATGGGAAGAGATCCCAATTATATCAGCAT
This sequence comes from Salvia rosmarinus, assembly GCA_036937905.1. Classification (NCBI taxonomy): domain Eukaryota; kingdom Viridiplantae; phylum Streptophyta; class Magnoliopsida; order Lamiales; family Lamiaceae; genus Salvia; species Salvia rosmarinus. Next base: position 152,578 of record JAODLM010000339.1, read on the forward strand.
TGAAGGCGAGAAGAATGATAAACCAAAAAGGATGCCATGCATTTCTCGTTTACCTGAACGGAGAAGATAAACCGAAAATGAAGATTGAAGACATAGAGGTTGTTCGAGAATTTTGGACGTATTTCTAAAGATCTACCAGATTACCTCACGATAGACAATTGGAATTCACCATCGACTTGGAACTGGATCGGCACGATGTCGAAGCGCCTATAGAATGGCTCCAAAGGAATTGGAAGAATCAAGATCCAAATTCAAGAATTGTTGGATCTAGGTTTTATTAGACCTAGTGTTTACGCCTTGGGGGCGCTTTGTTTTATTTGTCGAGAAAAGGATGGTTCTTTGAGAATGTGCATAGATTATCGGGGCCCGAACAAGATGGCGCTCAAGAACAAATACCCTTTGCCAAGGATCGGCGACTGTTTGATCAATTACGAGGAGCGGTGTATTCTCGAAGATTGATCTCAGTCGTTATCACCAACTCAAAATACGGTAGGAAGATGTACCTAAAGCGCATTCAAACTAGATATGGCCACTATGAATTCATAGTTATGTCGTTCGGATTAACCAATGCACCATCCGTATTTATGGACCTCATGAGCAGTGTTTCATCCATACTTGGATAAATTCGTTTTGGTCATCATAGATGATATCCTTATCTATTCGAAGAATGAAGAGGATCATAAGGAACATCTAAGAACGGTGTTGCAATCCTTGAGAGTTGAAAAGCTTTTCGCTAAGTTTAGCAAATGCGAATTTTGACGAAGGAAGTAATGTTCCTTGGACACATCGTGTCGAGGCATTAAAGTGGATCCGACCAAGGTAGAAGCGATACAAGGATTGAAATCGCGAGAACTCGAGCGAGATCGAAGTTTTACGGGACTAGGCGGTTATTACTGGAGATTCATCGAGGATTCTCCAAAATTGCAAGGCCCATAACACGGCTACTCGAAGGAATAAAGTTGATTGATGAAGAATGTGAGGCGAGTTTTCAAAACTCGAGGAGAAGTTAACAATTGCACGATTCTAGCGAGTTCGGAAGCGAGACAAGGGTATGTAGTTTATCTGATGCTTCTAAGAATGGGTGGGTTGTGTTTTGATGCAAGAAGGAAAAGTGATAGCATATGCATCCGACAACTCGGACCACGTAGGTGAACTATCGACTCACGACTTGGAATTAGCGGCATGGTTCATGCAATGAAAATGGAGACACCATCTCTATGGAGTGAGATGTGAGATCTTCTGAGATCATAAGAGTTTGAAGTACTTCTTGATCAAAGAGATCTAAATATGAGGCAAAGAAGATGGCTCGAACTAGTGAAGGATTACGATTGTGGTATTAACTATCACCCGGTAAGCGAATGTAGTAGTGGCGCCTAAGTCGTAAGAATCAAACCAAACTAGGATGTCTCCTTACACAAGAAGAAAAACTCGTTGAGGAGTTTAAAAGAATGAGGATTGAATTGGTTGAACAACCGAGAGGCGATCACGAGTTGTATCGCTACACTCACATTGACGTCTGACTTAAGATAAAGAATCATTGAGAGACAAATGATGGAGGAAAAGTTAGAAAAGATAAGAGAAAGGGTAAGGTCTGAAGGATTAAAGAATTTCCAGGAGGCATCAGACAATGCCTTATTGTTCAAAGGAAGGATATGCGTTCCAGACAACGCTGAGCTACGCAACAAAATAATGAGTGAGGCTCACGATACACCCTATACCGCCCACCCAGGCAGTACTAAGATGTACCAAGACCTAAAAGAAAAGTTCTGGTGGGAAGGCATGAAACGAGACATAGCTTCTTTAGTAGAAACAGCTGTCTTGTTTGCCAGCAGTGAAAGCGTTACATCAACGTCCCTACGGAAGTTACGGTAGTTAGGAATACCCGAGTGGAAATGGGATGAGATAACGATGGACTTCGTTCTGAATTTACCCAAATCGAAAAGAGGAACACCGCTATATGGGTAGTTGTTGATAGACTCACAAAGAGTGCTCACTTTCTACCAATTCGAAATACCTACGGATCGACAAGTTAGCCCGGTTATGCGTAAAGGAAATTATCTGTTGCATGGAGTGCCAAAATCTATTACATCGATAGAGACTCCAAGTTCACATCCAGATTCGGGTTAGCTTACAAAAGAATTGGGCACAGTTGAACTTCAAGACGCATTTCACCCACGGTGATGAGCGGTCGGAAAGAGCGATTCGAGACACTAGAAGATATCTTTGAGAACGGTAGTGTTGGATCGAGGTGCAAAGTGGGAAGATGTTTTACCCTTTATTGAGTTTGCCTACAACAATAGCTACTGCGACGATTAATATGGCCCCATCTGAGCCTTATGCGGCAAGAAATGTAGATCACCGCTTTATTGGGATGAAGTGGGTGAGAGGAGAATTATAGGGCGAGCGATAAATGAAATGATTGAAATAGTCGGACAAATTAGGCGAAAGAATAAAGGAAGCTCAAGATGGCGAAGTCTTCTGACGTCTGCGTGAGATCGAGCTACAATTTGAAAATGGAGATAAAGTGTTTCTTAAAGTCTCCATCGAAAGGATTATCGAGTTAGGATTGAAAGGAAACTAAGACCCGTTTTATAGGACCTATGAGATCCTAGAGAGGATAGGTCGATGGCATATAGGTTGGCTCTTGGCAGAATGGGGGAATGTACACAGCGTTTTTCACGTGTCACAACTAAGAAAATACGTACACGATCCAAAACACGTGATTCATCAATACGGCGTGATCCTCGAGCGGACATGAGCTATGAAGAAGAACCCACAGCAATACTCGACCATAAAGTTCAGCAATTACGGAACAAGTCAATTCCGCTAGTCAAAGTGCTGTGGAGACATCATGGACAAGAGGAGGCCACGTGGGAACTTGAAGACACTATGAAAGAACGATACCGGATTTTTCCAAGGGTATGCAAATTTCGGACGAAATTTCTTTTAAGGGGTAGAATGTAATATTCGAAAAGCAGTGCTATTTACGATATTTAAATCGATGAAATTAGGGTTTTGCCAGTGTTTATTTGAAAGACATCGAATATTGATTCCGATTCAGTCACGAAGTAACGAATTCCTTTTTATATTCACTGAGAATTGTGAATTAAGGAATAGAATGTTATAAAGTAGTTCGACAGTATAATTTTAACGTCGATTGCGTATCGATAATTAAAATTTCATGAAATTTTCTAAGCAGTGAAGCTTGGAATTAAATTTCATTATAAATGGGATATTATTAATAGAGTAAATGCGATCTTATTACGACCATTTCGAGATGAGTCGATTATTAACGTTTGAGGCGTTTGACGTTAACGTCTGAGGCGATTTGAAAAATAGGTTTAATGATCAAGGAATTATAATATTTAATTTCCTATGATTGTTTTATATAATTAGAGTATTATTAAGCATTAAATCGATGCTAGATCACGGTGGATTAATGGTTGAACAATTTACTAATTTTTGAAAACCCTAATTCGAAAATTAGGGTTTTCTCACATAAAATGATACCACTAAATTTTGTTATGATATAAATTATCATCTAAACCATATGTTATGACATATATACGTATGAATGGCATGAAATAATGTACGTTTCCCTTGTGACTAATGAATACCGTGACCTATGTGTTAAATACCAAATTCACGTCACTTTTAATACCTTGCCTTGCTATGTGATTTAATTAATCAAGTGACATGTATTTTAATATTTAGGATTTATACCTTGCTTAACATTTAGTATTAATACACCAAAAATAAAATCATCACTTTTGGAACCCCTATAGCCGACGGCTCCCACCCATTGTGCATGCTTGATTCATTCCAATGCCCAATATGGTGTAAGGCTTTTAACACTAGCTAATGATCACTAAGTGAGTCATAACCCACTATTAAAAAGGCTTCCATTTTTTTATTCATTTGTGAGAGTAGCCGTGTGAGAGAGAGAGATACATAGGGAGGGATCCTTCATCTTCTTCTCTCATTTCACACTCAACACTCTCAAACACTCCTCCCTCTCTCTAAAATCTGCAAGAGGCCGAGAACATCCCCTCCCCCTTTGGAAAAATATTAAGTGTTCTTCTTCTTCTCTTCCACCAAGCTTGATACACTGGAAATTTTTCCTTGAATCCATACCATTTCGAAGGTAAGAATCGAACAAGGCTTCGATTTTCCTCTTATTTTTACAAAAAATTCGAAGGTTTGTCTTGATAGATATATATGTTCTTGATGTCTTTGTTTATAAGATTTTATTTATGTATATGTTCTTGATGATCCTTGTTTGTAAAAATAAGCTAATGCATGTTAGGTTTGATCTATGTTTTTGCATGTGTATTGTTTGTAAAGATCTAGCCAAAGCATGTTAAGTTTGAAGCATAGATCATGTTTTGAATATGTTTCGAAAATGTTATAAGAATTTTATTGATGATCGAAATTTTTATAAAATATTTTGAGGTTGGATTATTGATCTATGATATGATGAGAGTTCATAGTGATTTATTTGGAATTTTTAGAAAATCCTATGCCTTATTTTCGAAAATACCGAAGCTTAAGAAAAATTATATCTTGGTGTATGATTTTTATTTTAGACATGCAATGGTATATTAATGATCTAGGACCTTGATTATGTGTTACATGAATTTATTAGAATTTTTGGAAACCAATTACTCATTTGTTTCAAAAAAGCCGTGAGCTACAAGCTCAAAATGGTGATGATTCAAATGGTTTTTGATGAATATTATGATGTTATATTGTTATACTATAGTATATAAGCATGGTGTATTTTTGTTGGAATTTTTATAAAATGTTTGATATATGTTTGGAAAATACCGTGAGCTTAAGGATTTTAATCCTTGATGAAGAAATGGATTATGATGGACTATAGGTTATAAATGTGTTATAAATTAATGTTGGGACCTTGAACTAATTATATAAAAATTTTGAGAATTGTTGGACATTTTTAAAGAAATTACCGTGGCCTATATAAATGGATAAGGTGATGCTCGATTGTTATATGGTTAATATTAATAGATATTAATGACCATAGTGTAAAATAATACACTATATGAATTTAGAAAAAAATTTGAACCCATTTGGAAATTTGGTAAAAATACCGTGAGCTATTAAGGAAGAATAAGGATTTTTAAATCCTTTTTAATTAAGATTAATAATATATTATATGTCTAAAATTATTTTTGACATATTTGGATTTTATAAAATTTTATAAACATAGATTACTATGTTTATGACGAAACGTTATATTTAATAACGTTATAAATGAAATATAATGCTTAATGAATAAATGGATTAATATTTAAGAAAAATATTAATAAAGTTTATCGATTTGCGTGACAAATCGAGGATTAGGACTTTACGAAAAGAAATCGATTGAAAATCGATTTAGAATATGAGTTAGTAAGGAAATTACTAATAAAAGTCAAAATTGTTGACTTTTGAAGTCAACATCTGAAATCGTTCGATAAATTAAGCTGTCACGCATAAAGCGTACTAATTAGGTAAAGAAACCTCATTGGTAAGAAAAGATTTCATAATTGAAATCCTTGTATCGAGAAACGTATAAATACGTTGAACGTTTAAACCGGAAAGGTTAAAACGAAATAGTTGAACGTATCTCGAAGAACGAGAACGGTTTAATTGAAATACGCAATTGAACAGCGTATTGAATTCGTTAAGGAATTCAATTTATATCGATATAGAATATCGAAGTTTATTCTAGACTTTGAAAGTCTCGAAATACGTGAACGACGTACTAAACATCGCTTTTACGTAAAGGTGTGGACGCTGACGCGACGGCTGGACGTTGACGAGTAATCAAGTTAAGACGAACAATAGTCCAGGTGGGCTTTCTTTCTAAACAAAACGTGACTTTGCTATACTTTCCAAATGAATTTATTTACGATGCTTATTTCAACTGTTGGGAAAATGTTTACAAGATTACACGCCAAAATGTTTATGTTTTGTGTATGTATCCTATCCCGAATGAATGATATGAATGTGTTGGATAGCTTCCAACTTATGAATGAAATCGATATCGGATCCTATGCTGTAAGGCTTATACCTGGCTAGGATTAACGTGTACACCTAAGGTGACTGTGTGCTGTAAGGACAATTCACGGCCGATCACGGCGTCGTAGAGGGAGACCTCCTTCACGACGTTCGACTATGATGATATGATGAAATGATAAGGGATATGGATCATACATGCAAGAAAAATGCTTGGCCAAGCAAATGTTTATGAACTGATGAAAATGATTTAGTAAGCATAAGGTATTTCAAATAAAACCCTTATGTCTTACCATGATGTGACAGTGTAATTCAAGAATGTTAAAATGTTTTCGGCATGAGTCCACTGAGTGAATTCTTGTACTCAGCCCTGCATGTTTGTTTTTAAATGTGCAGGTTGGTGATGATGATGATGATGGAGGGTGTTGAGGAGTCGAAAAGCTTTTGATGTTTTATGTTAAGAAACGCTTGAATACACATCGTCATATGTGTATTCACACGTTTTCATTGCATTTTGAACTATGATGTATGGTAATATGATATTGATATTGAAGTCCTTGGATCATTCGTATTCTTTTGGATCATTGGTCAGCCCACTGGTATATCCGGTTATTAATGTATGTTATGTTCCAAGCATGATAGTTTACATGTGATATGCACCTCATAATAGCCTTTCATGAACCATAAATCTTGTCTGATCGACCGACCCTCCCTAAGCCGTCCTTGGGATTAGGGATATTGAAGCGGGCTGCGACATTTAATGATAAATAATGCTCTTATTACATAAAATAATCATAGAAATTTAAATGTTATAATTCCTCAATCGTTAGACTTAGTTTTCGAATCGTCTCTAAACGTTGACGTTCGAAACGTCTCAAAACGTTAATAATCGAACCATCTCAAAAAGTTCGTAATAAAGTCGTAATCACTTTATTAATTCATTTCATTATAAGAGAATTTAATTCTAAGCTTCGTCACTTAGAAAAATTTACGTAATATTAACTATCGATATTCAATCGACGTTAAAATATTACTGCCGAAAGAATTTATATAAACTATATCTATTGATTCACAATCATTAGTGAATATGATATAAGAATTCATTATATCATAAATAGTCGAAGTCAATATTCGATAAGTTACTAATTCAATTATCGGGGCGAAACCCTAATTTACGAATTTTAATTATCGTAATTAAACTTTAAAACTTCGAGATATTACAAGAAAGAAAAAAGGAATGGTGACGAGAGATGGAGAAAAGAGAAATGACATGAGCTGGGAAAGACTTTGACTTGTAGCCTTCTATGTTTGGCAAATAATACCAACATCTTCCCAAATATAATTTCGTCACTTCCTTAATCGCATGCCATACCAAAAAAACTTTATACTCTCTCATAATGCAACCAAATACACCCATATCTTCTGTAAGGATCGGCCAACACACCCACTTGAGCTCACAGTTTTTCTTCTTCTTTAAAACTCCTTTAGTAAAGAGAGAAACAGATTGAGGTTCTTGCCATTTCTTTTGGGGAATAAAGAGAATGATAGGAATACTACAAGTAGAAGGAGTGGATCAAAGAGAGGGAAGAAAGAAAAGGAAGCTAGTCTTCAAAGGTCTTCAAAGGTTGTTACTCTGTCCTTGTAGTTTTCGAACCTAGAATTTTTCTAAGTTTAGAAGAGGCTGTTTTGAAGCTTATCTAAAAGTTTGATGATGTTCTTGACATTAATTATGTGAACCCTATGAAGCATGAGAAGTGTAGAAGCATGAATGCTGAGTGTAAAGGTTGTGAAACTAAGTGTAGCATGTGTGCGTAGACTTTATATTTCGAAATGTACTGTTGTGTTTAGCTCAAATATCTTCCATAATAATGTTTATGAGATGAATATCTTTTGGTATTAAGTTTTTGAGCTATTTTAGTGCAATAGGTATTGAGCTTTTAAATGTAAACCCTCTTTTGAAGTTGTTGATTTTGAAACAGAAACTCCACTGTACAACCCTACTGTTCATCCAATTTTCCGTCAATAAAAATTTGTAAAATTTTTAATTTTTAATTTTTCTGGGAATATTATGGTGTCTTAGTAACGTCTCTGAAAATTTTTAGAATTTTTCAATGAGTACTACTATTTTAAAAATTGTTTGAAGAACGTTTACAGAAATTCTCACAGGTTTGACAGACCTTAGGAAAACAGACATATCTCTTAAAACACTTCGAATTTTGAGCTCAGTTTTTTTTGAACGAAACTAGACATTCTTATATTTCCATAAAGGTGTGTCTCATCTCCTAGAATGTCTTCAGTCAAAAACTGTAGGTGTTTAAAGTTGATAGTGTTACAGTGAGATTCTGGAAATTTTCTAAAATAAAGAGAATAAGTGTATTCTTTAAAAAAGAACTTGAAAATATTATCCTACTTGTTTATGAGTATGAAACTGACTTACCAAGAATTATGAGTTTAATAAGAACTACTTAAGTATTAAACAATATTCTTCATGACATGTTAAGAATATTTTAGCTATGAATTTATATGAAATAAATAATTATGCTAATATAATAGTTGTGAAATCATGACTATGTGATTTATGTAAGTGAGTGAAATTTGCATGAAATGTATACTTTTCTTACATGTGTGAGAATGATACTTTGATGCCAAATTATTTAAATGGAATTTTCCGATAAAACGAGCGAGGGTTATTTATTTATCCTTCGCTAAAAATTGGAGTTTTCAAATGTTAAAATTTTGAAAACTTGGGCTTAAGTGAATTTTGGGTTTATTTAGTCGACCTCTAGGTCTATAATATCCCAAAGTTTTAAAACAAGGCTATGACAATATAAGTCGTTAATTATGGTTTTGTTTCGATAATCGAAATAGTAAATTATCGAAGCTCAATTTCGATTATCCATAATATGAGAATTTTCATATTATATCCATAAACAATTAGTAAATTAAGGAATATGTATATATATATATATATATATATGTTATTCGCGTTTTTCCAACGTCAATTAAATTTCGATAGTTAGTCTTACGTTATTTTCTAAACGACGAAGCTTAGAATTTATTCCCTTATTAACGAAGAACTAATAAGGTGATTATCAACGTTTTTGAGACGATTACGAAAGGGTCGAGGGAAAGGCAAAGGGACTCCGTTTCTTATTCCCCATCCACTATCATCTCTTGTCAGAAAGTCTTCCTTCGGGAATTGGGACGTGACAAAAGAAGAAAGGAAAGTGAACTTAGACTAAGGTTGGTACATAACTTTTTCCCTTGGGGTTGGTTGAGTGTCTGTATTCCAAACGAGAATGACAAAATGACGGCGTCGGTCTCCTGTCGGTCCTACTGTTCGGCCGCTCTGGGGCAGATGAGCCATGACTTGACGAGTGAAGCTCTAGCTGCTGCCGGTTGCTCGGCCAAGGAAGGAAGAGATGACAGAACGACAACTCTCTGTTGCTACTGTTGCTGCAAGTGGTGGCCGAGGGTGTTGTTGGCCGTTCGGCCAGATTGGGAGACGATGACGGCAGCCGTTCCTCGCCAGAAGCGCATTCGCCGAGAGAAAAAGACAGAGCAGAAAAAGTCAAAGAGTTTAGGGATTTAGATAAGAGATAATGGGAGGAAACGATGCCCTGCATCGGTGCCTATCGGCGGCGGCCTTCACAATGGTAGCAGGCGATGATGTCTACTGTTTCTATTATGAGCCAAAAGAGAGAGAGGGAAAGATGTTTGAGAAAGAGAAAGTGAAGATGGGTGTTTTGTGTGGGTGCGGTGTGAGAGTAAAACGAATAAGAAAGAAGATGGCATAAGAGATTGATAGATAGGCTTGGGCTTTTTCTCTTGTTTTTGTTGTTGGGCTTCGACTTAAATATAAGTTGGGTTAGGTTTTAATTAAGTTTGGGCCACAGTAATAGAAGAATTGACAAGTTATTATAAGGTTTGATAGGAATCAATTAGCAAACTAATTAATCATTGAACATGTAATAGCATGTAATGTATTCCTTAGCAATTTATAGTTGGTAGTCGTATAAATCTCTTATCTCTTAAAAATATTCAACATGTATAATTATGTATAATCACACTGTTAGTATTTATGCATCAGAGAAACTTGTAACTACGTAGCAACATAAAAATAACTTTGTCATACTTTACTTTGTTGCGAATTTTGATTTATCGATGATTAAAATTCAAGGATTTATGAATTTGCACTATACTAATTAGAATGTAATTGAAAACCACGTTAAGTGTTTCACATGAAATGCGTATTGGAATGTCGTAGAATTTATCACTTGGAGTGAGTAGAGTTATGATTTAAGTATTTAATTTCTCGCCTAGATAGAACTTGTTGGAATTGAGAAGCGATGAATGTGATAAGCTCGATCGAAAACTAGTTTCTCGATGGCATCTATGTTTGAGTTCATGAGTAGCGTGATTGAATTCAAGGAGGATCGGATGACCTACCAATAGGTCTTGCTAAAATTAAGATCGATGATTTCACCACGTCTCGGTAAAACTTGAATTTCTCACAGCTCATCATTTGCGCGGTCTTAAAAGACTTTAGTAACTTTGTAAGGTATAAACCAATGTTTATTGAGTGACGTTGTAGATAGTACCATATAAATCCTTATATGTCAATAACATAGATTCTCACTTTATTAGGGTGAAGTTGGGAAGAAGAGACATTGGACCATAGATGGTCCAAGATACAATTAAGATAATCTAATAGATTAGAAAAAAATATATTAATAAGCATAATATAGGCAAGAAATACTACACAGGCCAAATTTATAGTTAGGTGTGGAGGATCGAGATGATCATCTAAATGTTATCTTTTAAGATAATCCATATGTTTTGGTGTAAGAAGTAAAGTTATGACCTGTTTTTATAGGATCTTATCATATTTTAGATGCTATAAACGCAATTGATTAAAGAATGGCATTGCCATCTACATTGAGAACTTTCTTAAATAGGTTATACGGGTCTTGGCTAATAAAGTATGTGCTTGAGCCAAAACAGTCATTTTATCAAGATGAGTGACATAAAGATGTTTCGAGATTTACAAGAGGTATAAAACCTATGGATAAATTTTTTAAGGGATGGAGAATACAGTTTTGGTGCCACTGGTGGATGCACCATTCAACTCTGAACTAGGATCATACTCTAATCTAGTTATGATCAACAGACACATCTGAACTAAATGAATGGACTCAAGTTTCTTCGTGGCTCCTTTCAGACAGTTGATCTTTGCTTGGAGTGAAGCCTCACTCTCTTGAAGCATCTTGAACTTGGTGATCTCGATTAATTGATTACGGTGAGCGATTTCTTTCCCTTGTTGAGACCGTTCGAACTTCAGGTCCTTGATCATGCTAGCTTGATCGGCATGTTCTTGTTTTAGCTTTGTCATCTCAGCAATGAGCTTCATCTCTGCTTCCGAAGGGTCAGTTGACTATTGACTTTTCTCAGTAAGTTGAAGTTTTTCAGTCAACTTGTAATTTTCTCTAATCATCCATGATTTGCTCCATCTCATCCCACTTGACAGAGCTGTCTTCGGAGTCGGACACCTATTCAGATAATAGGATAGTATGTGAGAGATTTTCAGTAGAGAGATGGGAAGTTACCTCAGGTTCATCGAGACCATTGTTGATTCCCATCATGTAGCTTTCCTCATAGCTACTGATCTCTTTGACCATCAGACACTGGCTTTCATCATCAGTGCTGGAGGAGTTGCTAGAAGAGTTGCTTGATGAGTTTGAAGTCCCAGTCTTCTCGGCAACCATTGTCTTGCGCTCGCTCATCTTCTTGTCGCGTTTAGCTCGGAAAGCTTTTCTTTCCTTGTGGCTCAGTCTTGGACAGTTGTGTCTGAAGTGCCTTTCCTTACCACAGTTAAAGCACTCATCATCTTTATACTCAGGTCGGTTGGGCCGTTAGACCGATTCGTATACGTGCTTTCCTTACGGCTCATGTCGTGTCCGCAGCTCTCTTTTCGGTACTTGTTGTACCTCTTCAGTCGGGCTTCCATTTTCTCGAATCTTTCAGCCATTAGACCATCTAAATGGTCTAAGAGACAATTAAGATAATCTAATAAGATTATTAGTTAAAAATGACTATTTGAAAATTAGAGTACATGATTTTTAAAAAATTTATTTTTTTGTAATAAATGTTAATTATGGTTCACTATTAATAATAATTTTTACTTTAAAATAAATAATTTTTAAAATAGTGAAATTAAGAGTGAGACACGGATGATGGAAGATAGAGTTGGAAAAAGCATCCCATCGAATATCAATCGAGTCAATTCTATTATCCTCGACTGTTTTTGATCCAAATCAATTGGATTGAATTTTTTTTTTTACGTACATCTATCTGAAGTGCCTCAAAATCCAGAATAGTAATTAGAGGAAACAAAAGTTCAGTATGTGTATGAAGAAAGGGTAGTAAAATTATAATTTCGAAACCAAGCTCTTAAAGACCATTCTAGAGTGTGCACTTAGTTTTTCCATAGCCATTTTGGAATTGTTATTTTACCCTCCAAAATTCTGAAGGAAAAATAAAATAAAAAATGGCTATAACCATTTTAGAGTGCGATTAGCTAAGTTGGGCATTGAGGGTTAATTCAATACCAATGCCAATTCACAATCACAAACTCATATGATGGTCACGAAACTAGAGGTGTATTAACATCATCACAAGTCATGACCAATGACCGTGATTTCTATACAACTGACTTTAGCTCTGCTTCTTGTTCTAGAAAGGTCCGGCCCTTATCTAAGAGAATTGGGTCAAGAGCCTATGGGCCTTAAATTTTAAAAACAAATCCATTATTCACTATCCATAATCTATTAATCTTGGAGGGTGTTTGGCTGAGTTTATAAGCTCTTTAAAACAACTTATAAACTGTTTAAGAGCTTATAAGTTGTTGCAAAGTGTTTGGCAAAATAAGCTCCTAAACAGTTTATAAGCTGTGAAAATAAGCTCCAACAGCTTATAAGCTCCCCTAAAAATAAGTTGGTCAACCCTAACTTATTTTTTCATAAACTTATAAGCAACCATGAATTTACTAAAATAATCTTATTATAGTTCGTTATTTGCTACACATATACTATCAACTTCACATTTCGTCAATTTTATCTCTCTAACTATGATTTTATCTCTCTAACTCACGATTCTTTCTCTAGCTTATAAGATTAATTATCTAAACACTTTAACAACTTATAAGCACTTGAGACATTACCTCTTATAAGTTATTGAAACATCTTATAAGCTCTTGGAAGTTATAAGCTCTCTAAAATAAGCTTAGCCAAACACCCCCTTAGTTTTATCTGTAAAAGACTTATTCTATTTTTGATTTGTTTGTTTTTATGTATTTGAGAAGTCTATTTGCTATCCTTGCGAGTGATTGTTGAGTTGAAGGTTTGCAGAAGATTTTTAAATTGCAAGTGCTATAAATGTATTTACCATGAAATGAGTCTATTTGTGAAGTTCTTGAATTTATTAAAATTTCTTATTGTTTTTCTAGTATTTTTATTGCATATAGATATTGTTAACTATATCGGGTACTATAGTTTTAGTAGAAAAAAGTTTTTCAAAACTCATATTGATAAAATTATATTGTGTTCTACTATGTCTCAATAAAGGTTAAATGTGCTAGCAATTTATGTATTGCGAATGAGGTATTGGAAAAACTTGATCTTGAAGTTGTTATTGATGATTTTGCTTTTCAAAACGCTAGAAGATTTAGAAATTTTAAAACAATTATTTGATCATTCTTCTTATGATTTGTTGCACTATATAATTAATACTAAAATTATATATCCACACAAGTATAAAAGACCATCATATGCTATCTATAGTTGGCAACAAAAATATTGAAATTTCATTTCTTAAAGGATCCATTTTTTCCTTTCGCCTAGACCCCTGAACTGTTAGAGCCGGCACTTGGCTAGGAATCAAGTGTCCGCATACAAACTGAACACACACACTGCACATAAATTACACACTTTCATATTAAATAGTATTGTTAGTATATAAAATCAAAGAAAATTATGTTTTCCAATTTTACGCATTAAACAACAACTATGACTAGAAAGCTATTGTTTCATCAAACTTTACACATCAATTAAACTTGAAACTTACAGATTTGAAAATTTCTTTATAAGAATCCATCACAAAGCCATACAATGACAACGGATTTCAAATGAATGGAACTCAAATTTAAAACACTGCAAATTCATTAATTTGTAATCATTTGGAATTTCAAAAATGAAAAGATAGAATTTGTTCATCTGGCCTCCAATTCAGTAATGGTTGCTTCATTCTCTGAATGCATACATGTTGATGTATTACTTCTCACAGGTCTGCAACTTCTCTCAATAAAAAACCCGGGCTCTTTTGGTTGGGGCAAAACTGCTCCATCAGTTCCTAACATTGAAACCACTGATGACATGGTTGGCCTATCTTCTGCAAATCTCTGAACGCATAATAACCCCACCTGCATGCATCTCTTCACTTCACACTCCCTAAATGTATCATTCAAACATTTATCCATCAGCTCCACAATTTTGTCTTCTTTCCATAGCAACCATGCCTGCCACAATAATAACCAGGTTAGTTTGCTGGTTTTTCATAGTAGACTAGCAGTTTCTGAAGTGATTCTTTATAAATGAAAATGGCATCATAGTAGTTTCTATACATGGCCCAAGAGGTTAAGATAGTGATCCGAGTGTCCATATCCTCTGTTCTTCTTTCCGCTAATTACCTCCAGCAGAACCATCCAAGACTGAAGATGTCAGATTTCACTGAGAATTTCCCATCCATTGCATATTCGGGAGCCATGTATCCACTGCATAAAGTTATTCTTCTAAGGCCACCATAGAAAGTAATGAAGTAATTTGATGATATACTGTAAACTTACTACGTTCCAACAACTCTTTTTGTTCTAGCAAGAGATTGGTTCTCTTCAAAAATTCTTGCTAAGCCGAAATCTGAAATTTTTGGATTAAAATTTTTGTCGAGTAAAATATTGCTTGTTTTGAGATCCCTATGAATGATTTTTAATCTGGAATCGTGATGGAGATATAGCAGACCCCTTGCAATCCCCATGATAATGTCATAACGCTTAGGCCATGTCAACAGTGTTCTTCGGCTGTGATCTGCAAATATTGAACACCATCTGAATGTTAACAGTGGAGGATGGAGGTATGGGATTTGACAAACAAAACAATTTAGAGCCTACCAAAAACAAAATAATCGAGGCTTTTATTCTTTAGGTATTCATAGATTAGCATCCTTTCCTCTTCTTCAATGCAACATCCCAGAAGTCTGACGAGGTTTCTATGCTGAAGTTTCGCTATCACTGTAACTTCATTTTTGAACTCTTCAAGACCCTGTTGTGAAGATCTCGACAGTCTTTTGACTGCGATTTCTTCTCCTGATGGCATGATCCCCTGCGTATGCATTATGTGAGTATACAGATAAGGATGCCAAAGCATTGTTTTTGTACAACTTCAGAACATTACCTGGTAAACAGTACCGAAACCTCCAACTCCAATCATGTTTTCTAGGGAGAAATTTTTTGTAGCTTGCACAACCGTTGCCATTTTGATCACAGTTAATTCTAGATCCACGTTATCCCCTTTTACTGCTTTCAAGGAAAACAAAAGAAAAGAAAAGAAAAAGAATCAGGGTGAAAAAACTAACTTTTAGAGCAGTCCACTATAGAAGTTCAATCGTTACCTTGCCTCCTTCGTGTTGCCATAAAAAGTACACCTCCATTGATAATGGCTGAGACGAGAACACCAGAAGCAATTGATATCACTATTATTCTCGTAGGCTATTTCTTCTCCTTCTCGTTGTCCTCCTCTGACCCAGTGATAAAATCTACAGGCAAAATCACCAGTCAATTTAATTAGGGTGGATCTGATTCCAGGTTTCCATCTATAGGAGTAAAGAGGACACAAACAAACACCAAATATGTTAATTTACCTAGTTCAGAAACTGGCACACGGATATAGATGTTCTGCTTACTACCTGCTTCAGAATTTTCCTTGGTATCAATGAGATCACCGAACCATATCAAGCAGCCACTGCCTCCATTAGTGATGAAGGGATTGGCATAAGCAGTGCAAGTAGAGTTTTTAAAGCACTCAGCTTTGCACTCACCAAGGCTCATTGTTGTATTTAACCAAAACCTCAACATATCAGGATACTTAACCCTTCTAACCTCTACAAATCCATCTCCACCATTGCAGTTCAGTGGTTTAGTTCTAGTGCATCCACCTGACCAATCGTGAAGGTCCCAATCCTTCTGGAACTTTGGGGTGAAACCCTTAAAGCACTGGCATCTAACTGGGCTGCCAGGTCTGCAGATACAGTTAGGACCACAACTATCATATCCATCGCATGTATCAAGTGGAAACATGGTGGCAAGATTCCACTTGTCTTTTCTAGCATTCATGGTATAGCGCAAGAGTGTACCAGATGGATCTAAAATGGTTCTTACCAGAACTGAGGTCTGGTAGGGATCTCCTGTGGATACCAACCTCTCTTGTTTGAAAACCAACTCTGGTTTGTAAATGGGATTGGGGAAGCGTTGGCCGCCGCCATAATATTGCCCATTCCACAGTCCAATTCGGTATGCTTTGGTTGTTCCTCTGAGAGTCACAACCTCAGCCAAGCCCCGATTTTGGATCTTGTGAACAAACTCACCAGGAGAAGGATCGTCGGGACTTCTCCACGACGTCAAAGTCCTCTCAACACCAGCATCAGCATCATCCACAATCTTCATTCCTGGCAACAAGGTGTCAGCTGGATAATCAAAACTCTGCCATATGTAGCCCTCCCTCGTGCTCGTGTTGTCTACAAGAACCAAGTTTCCAGAATCCAGCAGCTTCAAAACTGGATTTGTTGCCACCCTTGATGAATTCGCTGACCATATAATGCTTTTCGCACTGCTTATAACAAGACTTTTATTTCCTGAAATCATGAAAAAAGTTGCTTCTGTGGCATTGATCGGATTGTTTCTGTTTGCAACCCAGACTACAACATCTGGCGTGCTCTTGTACCATATTCCCAAGAATCTAGTCAAAGATTTTCCAGGTGAGAAAAAACCCATTTCAAAGACTTGGTTTTCAGAGACCAGAGTCTGCCCAATAAAAAGGTTTTGATTTGGAAGAAGTATGTGACGCTCAACTGCTCCAACTGTTAAACTTAGAGAGGCGACGGAATGAAGGAGAGAGCAAAGGATTGTAGTGAACAAGAAATGCGCCATGTTCATATCTGATTTCATGTGCAACTCTGTTAACTCTTGATTGCTTTATAAGACTATGTTTGGTAGATAAGATTAGCCCTAGATAGGAGAGATATCTGTCCTTATATGCTTGTTTGGTATACTAGATTACTATCCCAGAGGCCCGCAATAATTGAAAAACCCGTTTTATTTTCACTGTTCCTCTTAGGTAAAGGTAACTACTCTAATGCAGAGTTATGTAATCAAAGTGGAACAGTGATATAGATATGAGGATGTAAAGACAATGCTACCCTTGTGAGGAAGTTTGGCCATCGTTCACGAGAATGGTGCACCATTTCTTTCCAATTTCACGAGAGAAATAAGGGCTCCCAATTTCAGATCTCCGTTAATCCTACCCAATTCAAGGTATATCGAACCATCGTCGCGAGAAGGGTTATGATAGGATCTGCCCAACTACTGGGCCCAAGATCGCTCGGCCGGACAAGTTCGCCTATGAAGAATCCTGAAGCGGTGGGAGCAGAAAGCTCACCATATCTAAAAGAATCCTAATCCAAGAGGGATGGGATCTCGAATCCTAGTTAGAAGACTCGGATTCGAGATCTGGAGTCAATCATTGTGTATAAATAGAGGCTAGATGAGGCGACATAGTGGCGCGACGACATACTCTCTCTCGCCCGTGGACGTAGATCTTATTCACGATCGAACCACGTAAATCCTTGATGTTCTTCTCGCATTTATTTCCTTACGAATTTAAGATCGATCGGTTACAATCGCGGTTGCATATTTTCAACGTTCTTGCCGAGTAATTACGATTGTGTATTTTCCGGTTACGCCATATCATGAGTTCATGTCGGATGTATTTCTCTGCATCCGAGAATATTCTAGAGAGAGACATTCACAACACGATCGATTGATCGATGAAGCTACATTGGATTGATGGCGAGAGAGGAGATCGTGCGGAAAGAAGCGTTGGCGATCGGATCTAGTGCTTTCAACGAAAAGAGAAAGCGACCATGAATGCTTGAAGTGGCTTGACAAACAAGCTTCAAATTCCGTTGTATACGTTTCGTTTGGAACACGACGTCATTGAGAGACGAAGAATACGCAGAGATAGCGATGGGATTGGAGGAGGCGGGGTGAAATTTATATGGGTGGTGAGAGAGGTGGATCGGGCGATATCTTGCGGGAGAGGCGGAGGATCGAGTGCCGGTAGGGTTTGAGGAGGGGTTAGAGAGAGGATTGTAGTGAGAGAATGCGCGCCGCAGATGGAGATTTTAGGGCACCCGTTGACCGGGGGGGTTTATGAACCACTGTGGGTGGAATTCGTGTTTAGAAAGCTTGACGGTGGGGGTGGCGATGGCGGCATGGCCGATGCATTCTAATCAGCCGATCAACGCGATATTCGTGATGGAGGTGCTTGGGGTTGGGGTGGAGGTGAGAATAGTATTTTCTGTTTATTACTGGGGTGATTAAATTTGTCAAAAGTTAAAATTTGGGATGTATTTTGAAGTTTTAATTTGTCAAAAGGTTAAAATTGTAATTTGATGTTTAATCTAGATTTTAAACTAGTGTATCAAACAAGTAATTTATGTTATCTATATTTTATATCTTATCTACCAAACAACAACATACAATAACAATCTCACATTATCTACGATACACATCTATGTCTTATCTATCTTGATATATCTAAACATGTCTACCAAACGAACCCTAAATGAAAAGGAAATGAAATGGAAAAGTCATATTGGAACAAAAGGCTACAGTTATGACTGATTATTGCAGTAGACTAGTAGTGATCTTTTGGAGAAAAAAGAAAAAAAAAAGAAATTCTTTTTAACTAATTGAACAGAAACTCCAACATGACTTGCTATGACCGCCACATAAAAAAATTCTTTTTAAGTAATTAGACAAGCGGTCTGCTTGGCTAACTACTTAAAAAAACCAACAACCCCAACCACCCTCTTTGTCTATTAATTTTGTAATACTTGTACATTTCGAAATATGATTGGTGTGTGTGTAGGCAATTAAAAGTACCGAGTTATTTAAATATAATTCCAAAATTAAATATATGTAATTGATATTTAATTATGTGGATTTATGGTATAATCAAAAGTTACCATATGTCAAATTCTACATAAAAAGGAAATAAATCAAGAAGATCATGCCATGGGCCCAAAATCTATGGGTTTAAGCTAAAAGCCCATTCCTGAACTTCCTAAATTAAGTTTTCCTACAACTATAAATATGGGGTTTAGGAGGCTCATAAAGACACACAAATTAATTGAAGAGTTCAAGTATTGGAGGAATTATCTGCAAAGTCTCTCCAACATTCAAGAAGTTCTTCAATATTCAAAGCATTCTACTCCCAAAAGACGGCGTTCAATCCGGAAACAAGGTGAAAACCCTCCGTATCGGCGTTTTCAAATTTGAAGATCTTCACGGTGTTCTTCAAGATATCAAATCAAATTCAACAAACAAATCTGAAAACAAGACGAAGGTCCTTCAGATCAACATTGATATCGAAAAATCATAAACCTTGAAGAATATTCGAAGATCGTTCAACAAATCAAATCGAAGAGTAGAATCAGAGGAGACAATAGAGATCGGACTCACACAATTGTACTTTGATCCAAATCATATTGATTTTGTACCCAATTTCGTGTTTATAAAATTAAATACGAAAATTTGTGTTACAAATTTTGGCACGCCCGGTGGGACCTCTCTACCTCTCATCTCTACTCTCCACCAAAGCTAACGATGGTCACCTCCAGAATTTCTTCGGAGAGCATTGGTGTCCTCACGCGAAGCAAAGCTAAACAAATTCAAGAAGCTTCTAAGTCAGCCATTGCCACGGAAAAGGAGCAACACCTGCCACGATAAAAGAAAAGAGCTACCGAAGAGGCTTCGCCTCGCTCCACATTCCATCACAAGTTACTCATTTGATGCTCCTGTTATGATGACAAACACCTCAACTGTGGAGGAACAACTTGCGAATCTCACGGTTGGTCAATCTTTGAATAAACATATCCAAGTGCAAGATGCACAAATTGCAAAGCTCAAAGGAGAAAAGGAGAGTCAAGCCACGTAAATGATGAGGAAAGTGAAAGGGATGATGAGGACGAAGAGCTCCACGAGAAACAGCAAGAAAGAAAATCAACTGGAAAAAACCTTCAAGTTTCATCCGATGGTTTCATCCCGATAGATCAACTAAAGGAATTCATCGAGGTAACTATGAAGAATCGATTCGATGGAAGCTCCAAGTCATCTTTAATCTACTCTAAGCCGTACACTCAAAGGATCGACAACTTGAGAATGCCTCATGGTTACCAACCACCCAAATTCCAACAATTTGACGGAAAAGGCAATCCAAGGCAACATGTAGCTCACTTTGTTGAAACATGTAACAACGCTGGCACCTTTGGAGATCATCTAGTCAAACAATTTGTTCGTTCTCTTAAAGGAAATGCATTCGATTGGTACACAGATTTGGAGGCAAACTCTTTCGATAGCTGGGAACAACTAGAGCATGAGTTCCTCAATCGCTTTTATAGCACGAGAAGGACGGTCAGTATGGTGGAACTTACAAGTTCTCGCCAATTTAAAGAAGAGCCAGTGATCGACTACATCAATAGATGGAGGAACTTATGCCTTAATTGCAAGGATCGATTATCTGAATCATCTGCCATCGAGATGTGTATTCAAGGGATGCATTGGGGCCTACAATACATTCTACGAGGAATTCAACCCAGAACATTTGAAGAGTTGGCAACGAGAGCTCACGATATGGAGCTAAGCATGGCAGCCAGTGGAATTGAAGAGCCTCCAATCCATGAACCTCGTAGGTTCAAGGAGAAGCCAGAATTCAAAAGAGGGGCAAAACCATTCGACAAGGCAATCAAGAAAGAATCAATGGCGGTGAAGGCAACGGCTGTCAAGTTTTTAAAGAAGGATTCTGATCAAGGCAACAATCAAAATACTTCTCAAGAAATAAGTCAAAGGAAGCTGACATTAAAAGAAATGCAACAAAAACAATACCCTTTCTTGGACTCTGATGTCTCTGGAATCTTCGACGACTTGCTCAAAGAAGGACTCATCGAGCTACCTGAGATGAAGCGGCCAAATGAGGCAGGACGAACTGATGACCCAAAGTACTGTAAATACCATCGATTGGTTGGGCACCCCATACATGACTGCTTCATATTCAAGGATAGAGTCATGCGCTTATCTCGAGAAGGAAAAATATCACTTGAAGAAGATAGTGCCGCCGTAAATGTTCTCACCACCAAATTTAGTGACATAATTGAAGGTGTTGCGGCTCTATATGACACGACAAATCATGTAAGAGAGCAGTTCAGATCAAATGCTATGGACGGCAAAGATGTCTTAACAATCACATTCTCCGACAAAGATTTGCAGCTTGGGTCTGAGCCTCATAATAGACCACTATTTGTGAGTTGCTTCACCTATGAGCAAAAAGTCAATAGAGTTCTTATCGATGGAGGGTCGGCAGTCAATATCCTACCTTTAAGAACATTAAATGAATTAGGAATTGAAGAGAAAGAGTTATCCAAAGAATGGTTGATGATTCAAGGATTCAACCATGAAGGACAAAGAGCTCTCGCACCATAAGATTGAAATTGTTAATGGATGACATGAGTTCAAGTGTATTGCTCCATGTAATTGATGCCAAGACCTCTTACAACATGCTTCTTGGCCGACCATGGCTTCATGAAAATGGTGTTGTCCCTTCCACGTTGCACCAATGCTTCAAGTATCATCAAAATGGTACCGTGAGAATAGTGGTCGGTGATCAAAACCTTCACTTGAGGTTGAATCATACTACCGATGCAAAGTATTATATGGTGAAGACAAAGACTACAACGGCGGAAAATGATGAACGGCATAAAGAGTCTGAATCCATTCACAAGGCAAAGAAGGAAGTACCTCCTCCAAAGATAGAAGGATTTGTTATGCCTTTAACAAAGATTGATGCCAAGAAGCCGATTCCCCAACCACTTGGAGGATTTGTTCGACCAAAACAAGGTAGTGCTACTGAACATGGAGAATTTTCAAGTAACGAAATCACTAAGCATTTTGGTCCAAAAGCATACAAGCTTCTCGTCGGTGCTGGATACAATCCTCATGAGAGCTCGATGTCCAAACCACTCTTGAAAAAGAATGATCACACTACCCAAAACTCCAAGGCAGGTTTGGGACTTGTCACACATAGTCCTATTCGTATCGCCATCAAAAGGGCTACTGCTAACTGTGTATGCGAAGAGGGAACCGATGAATCCTCAATTGGAAGAAAAACTCAAAGAGTATCCGTTTTCAAAAGGATAGGTAAAAAAGAGGATCAACGAGTGTCTGTATTCAAAAGACTTAGCAAAGGCAAGGGTTTAAAGCGCAACATAGCCGAATACAAAGAATGAACCACATATGACGCCAAAGTCGAGGAGTTTGATTCCTTCTCGCATGAAAAGATGTACCACATTACTTGTGTCATGTGATAAAGAATTGAAGGCTAAGATGAAGACCGCCGCCTTTACACAAGTCGCCAAAATGAAGAAGATAGAGAGTGTGGGTTCATCTTACTATACCACCAATAGTGAACAAATAAACGATGATGTTGTCATATCAAATCACATAACCTCATGTGAACAAGTGATCATCGAGAGGAAGATGTGAAATAGCTCCTCAACAATTTGAGGAAGGAGTCAAGTTCATCGTCGACGAGTTGAAAGAAATTAACTTAGGCTCGCTGATGATCCACGACCCACCTATATCAGCGCATTGTCGACCGTTGATGAAGAATGCTTATATATCGAATCGCTTAAAGAGTTTAAAGACATATTTGCATGGTCATATAAGGAGATGCCGGATTGAACCCACATATAGCGCTTCATCATTTAGCCATCGAAAAGAAACACGACCCATTAAGCAAGCTCAACGCCGATTTCGACCGAGTTGATTCCATTGATTGAGGTCAAGTGAATAAACTCATCGATGTTGGATTTATTCGAGAAGTCAGTATCCGATATGGATTTCAAGCATTGTTCCAAAGAGAAAGAAAATGGATGATTCGCGTATGTGTGGACTTCTGTGGATCTAAATGAAGCATGTCCTAAGGATGACTTTCCTCCGCTTATCGCCGAATTGATGATCGATGCTACAACCGGGCATGAAGCATCGTTTTCATGGATGGATCATCCGGATATAACCAGATCCGTATGTCACCAAGTGATGAGGAATTGACGGCGTTTCGACTCCAAAAGGTATATATTGCTACAAAGTGATGCCATTTGATTAAAAATGTCGGCGCCACTTATCAAAGAGCCATGAGAAAATCTTCATGATATGCTTCACAAGAACATTGAGTGCTATGTGGATGATTTGGTGGTGAAGACCGACGACGGATGATCATTTGCAAGACTTGAGAGTAATATTCGAGCGACTCGAAAGTATCAATTGAAGATGAACCCGCCAAATGTGCATTTGGGGTCAAGTCCGCAAATTTCTTGGGTTCATCGTCCGTCATCAAGGGATAGAAATCGAACAAGCAAAGATTGATGCCATATTGAAGATGCCCGAGCCTCGGAACATCCACGACTTAAAAGCTTGCAAGGAAAATCGCATACCGCGAAGGTTCATTTCAAATTTGGCGGAAGATGTCAACCATTTAGCGTAATCATGAAGAAGGGTATACAATTTAAGTGGACGAGTCATGTAGCAACGCTTTCAAAAGTATCAAATCTTACTTGATGAGACCTCCGCTTTAGTGGCACCTAGTAGCGTGCCGTCCTTGATTTTGTATATTGCTGCTCAAGAACGTTCTATGGGGGCATTACTTGCACAAGAAAATGAAAATGGGAAAGAAAATGCGTTATACTACTTGAGCAGAACAATGACGCCAAATGAGTTAAAGTATTCCCCAATTGAGAAGCTATGTTTGGCCTTGATATTCTCCATCCAGAAGCTTAAGCATTACTTCCAAGCTCATACGGTGCGATTGATCTCCAAAGCAAACCCCTTGAAATTTGTGATGTCAAGGCCCGTCTTGTCAGATAGACTTGCACGATGGTATCTCCAGTTGCAACAATTTGAAATTGTATATGTTCCTCAAAAAGCAGTCAAAGGACAAGTATTGGCTGATTTCTTAGCAGATCATCCAATCCCAGCCGAGTGGGAATTGAGCGATGACCTCCCAGATGAAGATGCACTTCCAATAGAAATTTGCCCTCCTTGGGTGATGTTTTTTGATGGATCATCTCATAGAGAAGGAGCCGGTGCTGGTGTCGTGTTTGTGTCACCTGAACGACAAGTTTTGCCATATTCCTTCACTTTGACTAAGAATTGCTCCAATAATATAGCAGAATATCAAGCACTTGTCCTTGGTTTAGAAATGGCGGTGGATACAAAACGGCTACACCTCAAAGTATATGGAGATTCCAAATTGGTGGTGAACCAAATACTTGGTGTATATGAAGTCAAGAAACTTGAGTTACTTCCATATGTCAAGTATGCCCAAAAACTCATTGGATGGTTGGGGGACGTTGAAATTGAACATGTCCAAAGAAGCGAAAATAAGCAAGCGATGCATCACAAACTCGCGTCCACAATAGCCATGTCCGAAGGAGAAATCCATATACCAATATGCCAGAGTTGGGTTGTACCACCTATATTTGACGAAGAAGATTGCAAAGATAGTGAAAGCAATATTGTTGAAGTCTTTGAAATTGAAGAAGAGGATTGGCGCCAATTGTTGGTCGACTATTTGAAATATGATAAGTTGCCAAGTGACCCACATCGAAGAATCGACATTCGGCGACGCGCCACCCGCTTTATATTTTTCAAAGGTACACTTTATAGAAGATCATTTGATGGAGTCTTTTTGAGATGCTTAAATAATGAAGAAGCTATCAAAGCCATGGAAGAAGCGCATTCTGGAGTGTGTGGTGCCCATCAATCTGGACCAAAGTTACACTTTCGAATCAAAAGAATGGGTTATTACTGGCCAACAATGGTGAAAGATTGCATGGATTATGCACAAAGATGTCAAGCTTGCCAATTTCACGCAAATCTCATTCACCAGCCGCCTGAGCCACTTCATCCCACAATTGCTTCTTGGCCCTTCGATGCTTGGGGCATGGATGTCGTAGGACCTTTGACGAAATCATCAGGGGGGCATCTGTATATCTTGGCATCAACCGACTACTTCTCTAAATGGGCAGAAGCTCTTCCCTTAAGAGAAGTAAAGAAAGAAACTGTTGTTGATTTCATCAAAGCCCACATCATCTATCGGTATGGGATTCCACGATATATCGTCACTGATAATGGAACACCTTTCAGCAATACTTTGATGAATAAACTCTGTGAAAAGTTTGGATTCAAGCAAAGAAAATCATCCATGTACAATGCGCCCGCTAATGGATTAGCTGAAGCCTTCAATAAGACTCTGTGCAACTTGTTGAAAAAGGTCGTGGCCAAATCAAAGCGTGATTGGCATGAGCGAATTGGAGAAGCATTGTGGGCATACCGAACCACCCATAGGACTCCTACACAAGCAACTCCATATTCTTTGGTTTACGGAGTGGAAGCCGTGATTCCACTTGAGCAGCAAATTCCATCACTAAGAATTGCTATCCAAGAAGGCTTA
Organism: Salvia rosmarinus; assembly: GCA_036937905.1. Lineage (NCBI taxonomy): Eukaryota > Viridiplantae > Streptophyta > Magnoliopsida > Lamiales > Lamiaceae > Salvia > Salvia rosmarinus. Next base: position 178,491 of record JAODLM010000339.1, read on the forward strand.
ACTGAAGAAGAGAACGCTCGTCTACGCCTTGAAGAATTGGAAGCCTTAGACGAAAAGAGGCTAGAAGCCCAACAAAGATTAGAATGCTATCAAGCCCGTCTTTCAAAAGCTTACAACAAAAAGTGCGAATCCGCTCTTTCCAAGTTGGAGACTTAGTGCTCACGTGAGAAGGCCGATTATTACCACGCATCGTGTGGGGAACAAGTTCATATCAAGATGGGATGGTCCGTATGTCGTCAAGGAAGTCTACACCAATGGGCATATAAGTTGATTTCTAAGACAATGTGAGAATCAACGATCAATGGAAAGTTTCAAGCGCTATTATCCCCGAAAAGTAGCAAGAAGCATGTATGTATACCAAAAAAAAAAAAAAAAAAAAAAAAAAAGAAGAAGACAAGACGACCCATGACGCACGAGCCTAAATCGCATGTTACTCCGACCCGCATGAGTATAAACTGCATGGTGACCACCAAAGAAAGTGTATGTGGTTAAACTACTAAACTTCTCCCACCAAAAGGTAAACTTATGTGGTTAAACTATTATATACTCCACTTTGTCTCAGATAGTGGTTAAAGAAATAGTCACCCCGCCCGCAAGAGTTTAAACTGTACGGCTCCCCACATCTTCAAAATATAAGTTGATCTTTCAACTACGTTGACTTGATCCTCTTAAAAGTGCGTGAGCAACTTAGATTTTCTAAGTTCACCATGATTTATGTTCATGTTTGGTGTTGTGATTATGATTCATCGTTTGGATCAATTTGTTTAAAGAACACAAATATTCAAGATGAAATGCGTGAACTTTGAGAGAAATCATGAGTAAAGCAAAGTACCAAATATTTTATTGCACGAGTGTCCACCACGAAGAAACAAGCAAAGGATAAGCAAAGTAAAAAAAGAGGGAAACTAAGCTAAGCAAATGGGTCTTGATCTTCCAAGGACTTTTGAGCAACTTCCAAGAGATGTTCTGAATTCTTCAAGTTCTCCAACACTTCAGCATCAATAAGAGGGGTTTTTTTGAACTTATCAATCTCTCCTTTAAAGCCCTTGATTTCACTTTGAGCCATTTGAAGTGATGTATGACGTCTCTTTAAAGACATAGTCAACTCATTCCTCTGTTTGTCAAGCTCTGCAAGCTCCTTTTTGATAAGTTCGACTTGGGAGATCTCTTCTTTCTCCTTAACTCGAGCATCACGAAGGCAAGCTTTAACTTGTTTGGAGTCGCTGCTGAGAATGCTCCCGATGTTACGAGATTCTCGATCTTGCCTTATCATAAGCAGCACCTTGACAAAAGTGTGTCGATACTCGCTCAAGACGAGAAAGATCAAAATCTTGTTGTAAGCCCTTTATACGAGACATGCCATCTCGTATCTCATCTTCAATTGATGATAAGAATTGCAATGGTGTCCTTGTTACCTTGCTACGAAGAACACCCCAAATGTTTTTGAGACATATCCTAAACTCGTGTCAAAGATATTCTTACTATCAATTCAGATATAGCCCCCGCTTGGTACCGCTTAGCACTTGCTTTCACACCAAGGTTGGACATCTCGCTTAAATGGTCGACTCAACAGACTCATGGCTAGCTTGTGAACTTTCTTCATCATCGCCCAAGAACCTCTGATTGTACCTAACAAGAAGGAAGGTCAATTTAGAGATAAAAAAATACCAACAAATGAACAAGGAAAGATTTGAAGAATACCTCATCCGTAAAGACATTCGGGTTTTGGTGGTCACTTTGGTCATGTTCCTCAATAGGTTCCGGAGACTTAGTATGTTTCTTCTTCTTCCAATGGCGCTCAACACCGCCGCTCATAGAATCATCTAAATGAATCAAGTCACTTTACGCTTTTTCTTAGAAGAGCCCGCTTCTTCAACAGCTTTTTCAACAATATCTTCCACTCATCATGACCTTTGGAAATATCATTTGCCTTTGGTTGAGCTGAAGTTAAGATGTTTTCCTCAAATGAGCTTCTATACACTTGATCCCACCAGCTTTTGTAATCAACGCTGAGAATTTCTTCGCTTGAAGTCAAACATGGAAAGAAAGCCTCGACGCAGATCTACGCAGCACGCATGCACGCCAATACTTAAGGCCATCGTCCAAAGCAACTTCCCGAATGTTTTGAGAAAGGACGCCTGGAAGAACTTGATAGTACCCAAACTGGCGGCTAAAGCGATGTGGGCTGTAGGGCTCAATGATAAAGCAATCGTCCAATCTCCGAGCAAGGTAGTTGGAACGGATGGCCATGAAGAAACAATAGTCAGACTCCTTTGCATTATCGCCATCAATATATGTGATGTCTTTGTTCTTCGTGAACATTGCGCAACTCCATGCGATTTGATCCCATTTGTGAATTCGCCTCCGAGCTTCGATATGGTCGTAGTATCTCGCCCCTCCTTCACCGTAATATTGAATCATCTTCTAACATAAGAATTTCGCCAAGCGGAAATGAGTCTTGAAGTAGTGCGCCATCCAAGCATAAACAAAGTGGACAGGAATGTCGTTTCGAACTCGAGAAGGCTCTGAATTTGCAATTTTGTTTAGCCTCTAAATATGCTAGTCGAATCGGAATCGTAAGAACCACCCTTTGTTGATTTGCCATCATACTTGCCATTTTGAATGTGTTGGGCCTAATCAATGTAGCATCGCCATCGGAAGAACAAAAGCACACACCAACAAGCAATGTAGGCGCTAAGTGTGTCTCGTCCCAATACCTCTCCTCGACGCCGAGCCTTATAATAAACCCTTCTCGTGAAGTCCATGACTCATGAGCCTTAAATTCACCAGGGATTGTGAGTAAGTTTGTAGCGAATGATTTCTTCTCTTTCTTGCGAGGAGGTCATTGGTACCTCGAGTTCTTTCTCGACCGTAACTTGATCCATTCTTCAATCTTAATCGAAAGATCTCGACTCTTACCATCCTCGCTCCCAAGAAGATGATAAGCATGGAATAAATGTCGGCAGCTTGTAGGAACATATTGTTTTTCTTCTCGATCCACACCAACGAGCTCTCTCGTGCAAGGTATCACCTCGTCATAAAATTTCCCCATTGCTTTGGAGTCCGCATAAAATTGCAAATCCCACAATGAAATAGATAGCTCGCTCGTTGAAGTTAGCAAGGTATTTGTTGATGGACACCATGCTTCACAAAACGCTTTGATCACTTCAAGTTTTCGATCATAGGTGAAAAGGAAGCATATATCGGATCATAGATTCCAAAGATTGCGAAGCTCGCTTCCAAACCGCTAAGGACATCCTCGCCCATTCCCAATATCCTTTGAAATAATGAAATTCTCCAAGAAACTCCATGTTTTCTCCCCACTGCATTTTCTTCGCACCGGCGACCCAAAGTCAACAATGGGTTAATCTCTTTAGTTGGTCGATGATGAGTCGATTCCAATGTCCACGCCACGATGTTTTGGTCACATTAGTCTCTTTGGTCCACACCGGTTTATGAAGAGGACTTGTGAATCTAGGCCGCTGCTTGGTAAGTGGCCAATTAATGGATCGTAAGTTTTGAGACGTGTTCCTTTGTCGCGGGTTGTTCCTTGTTGTCCAAGATCACCAAATAATTTTGTCGAGAGACAGTAACATCTTTGAAGTAAACCATGTTATGACTGCCAAAAAAAAATAATAAAATAAATAAATAAACGTGGGAATTGATGCGGTTTATGCATACGATGTTACAAAGCATAAAATGCATGCTCTCGACTATAGTGCTTGAGTCGTCAAGTCCAATTGGGTTCTCAAAAATGGAGTTTTTGATAGGATATTGAGGTAGGTCCTCAAGAAGTGATTGAGGTAGACCCTCAAGTAGTGATTGAGAAAGATCATCGAGAAGTTATTGAGGTAGACCCTCAAGTAGTAGTCGAGAAAGATTCTCGAGAAGTTATTGAGGTAGACCCTCAAGTAGTAGTCGAGAAAGATCATCAAGAAGTGATTGAGGTAGACCCTCAAGTAGTGATCGAGAAAGATTCTCGAGAAGTTATTGAGGTAGACCCTCAAGTAGTAGTCGAGAAAGATTCTCGAGAAGTTATTGAGGTAGACCCTCAAGTAGTAGTCGAGAAAGATCCTCGAGTAGTGGTTGAGGTAGACCCCCCAAGTAGTTTTAAGAAGGAAGCTCCTCATTTGAATGCGACAGATCAAGATTTGAAAGTATGATGAAGATAAAAAAAATAAGGACATACAGTTGCGCATATTTTAAAAATAAAGCTTTAGTTGATGAACTAAGTAAAGCTTGACAAAGAGTGGTTACTTAGAAGCAATATGATCGGGGCAACGACGACTGCAAGGGATTCCTTTCAAATCAAGCTCCTACTCAACCAAGTGAATTCTGCAAAAAAAAAAAAAATCGAAACATGGTTGGAAACTAAAAAAAAACGCAGCAAGAAAATTCAAGAAATGTCGAACACATGGTGGGTAGCACTTAGGAATTGATTTCTTGTAACCATGGAGGATGAAACTCACCAAGATTTCGACCAAGTATCATCAAAATTCGTGTGGATATCTCAAACGAATGAAGAGCTCAAGGAGAAATTGATGACTGTTGTTCTCACTTAAGTTTGTGTGTAAAATCCTATGCCATGGCATCCTTTATATAGTTGAAACACTCCCTCATACATGGAAAATTCCTTGTTCGTTAATTGCTTGAAAAGGAAGAAAAGGATTGAGATAAAAGAATAAGGCAAGAAATCGCGTGTACAGAGCAAAAATGGTGAATCGCTATGAATATGGCGTCAGTAGCACAAATATGCCAACTTATGTAATCCATCGTTACGGAAAAATTGAAAACATGATTGCTTTCTCTTTTTAAAAAAAAATTCTACAAACTCACGTACAACTATTCCAAGTCAAATTCATATATGGGCATAAGCAAGTGGATCGCAGAATGGGGCTGCTAAAAAAGGGGTTTGGGCCCATGAATTTGTTGTTCAAGTATGGTCTAACACGTGGACTTCAATGCAAATTGGGGAATTTGTGGAACATAAGTGGACATGTGGAGCAGGGAAGAGTAAAGAAAAATAAAAATAATAAAAATAATGAAGACGTGAAGAATGGATCCAAGTCATGAGCTCAATGGATAGTTGAAAGATGTGGGCTTCCAAAATAAAGTAGTCCTATGAAGAATTGAAGAATGCGTAGGCTTCCAAATTAAAATTCTCCAATGGAGAATTGAAGAATGTGGACCTCTGAATTAAAATAAGTACATGAGCCTAATTTTGGAGCAAATTCATGAAGTTCAAATGCAAAGTCAATTTCAAAGACCAAATTCAAATCAAGTTCAAAAACTCCTAAATACGAGTATAAACTGTTTATAAATACAAATTCAAATTCAAAACTCCTAAATACGAGTATAAACTGTTTATAAATACAAATTCAAATTCAAGAACTCCTAAATACGAGTATAAACTATTTAGAAATTCAAATTCAAATCCAAGAACTCCTAAATACGAGTATAAACTGTTTATAAATACAAATTCAAATTCAAGAACTCCTAAATACGAGTATAAACTATTTAGAAATTCAAATTCAAATTCAAGAACTCCTAAATACGAGTATAAACTATTTAGAAATTCAAATTCAAATCCAAAAACTCCTAAATACGAGTATAAACTGTTTATAAATACAAATTCAAATTCAAAAACTCCTAAATACGAGTATAAACTGTTTATAAATACAAATTCAAATTCAAGAACTCCTAAATACGAGTATAAACTATTTAGAAATTCAAATTCAAATCCAAGAACTCCTAAATACGAGTATAAACTGTTTATAAATACAAATTCAAATTCAAGAACTCCTAAATACGAGTATAAACTATTTAGAAATTCAAATTCAAATCCAAGAACTCATAAATACGAGTATAAACTGTTTTCAAGTTCATATCAAATTCAAGAACTCCTCGACAAGAGTTTAAACTATCTAAATGAATCTCGAGACTCGTCCATTTTCAAGACAACTCGTCCATGAACGAGCCTCGATGGGGCAATTTGTAGGCAATTAAAAGTACCGAGTTATTTAAATATAATTCCAAAATTAAATATATGTAATTGATATTTAATTATGTGGATTTATGGTATAATCAAAAGTTACCATATGTCAAATTCTACATAAAAAGGAAATAAATCAAGAAGATCATGCCATGGGCCCAAAATCTATGGGTTTAAGCTAAAAGCCCATTCCTGAACTTCCTAAATTAAGTTTTCCTACAACTATAAATATGGGGTTTAGGAGGCTCATAAAGACACACAAATTAATTGAAGAGTTCAAGTATTGGAGGAATTATCTACAAAGTCTCTCAACATTCAAGAAGTTCTTCAATATTCAAAGCATTCTACTCCCAAAAGACGGCGCTCAATCCGAAACAAGGTGAAAACCCTCCGATCGACGTTTTCAAATTTGAAGATCTTCACGGTGTTCTTCAAGATATCAAATCAAATTCAACAAACAAATCGAAAACAAGGCGAAGGTCCTTCCAAACTTCATTGATATCGAAGGAAATCATAAACCTTGAAGAATATTCAAGATCGCTCAACAAATCAAATCAAGAGTAGAATCGAGGAGACAATAGAGATCGGACTCACACAATTGTACTTTGATCCAAATCATATTGATTTTGTACCCAATTTCGTGTTTATAAAATTAAATACGAAAATTTGTGTTACAGTGTGTCGATCTACTTGTAGAATAGTTATGTCTGAAATTAGGATCTCGAGTTCGATTCCATAGTGACACAGTCTTTAAACTCTTTGTATTAATTGATTCCCAAAAATAATTGGTTCATGAAATTTTTATTTGAATATGATTGGTTCGTTGATATGTCTGTTTCTCCGAGCATTTGATTTGGAAAAAAGACTGCATTTGCCAACGACTCCGATTGTTAAACTAGAAAATGGATGGAGTGAAGCAGAGAGCAGCGGATTGTATTGAAAAAGAAGAGCGCCATGTTCTAATTTTATTAATCTTTTAATTAGTGTGTAATCTGTCGAATTTCGATGGAAAATATTTTACGTTGTGTTTATGATCATATTAAATAAAATAATCTTTATATCAAAGAGATATATCTAAATTTAATATATTAAATTAAATAATCTTTATATCGGGACAATACGTCTGAATTTGATATGTATAGGTTATACTCCGTCGAATTCTAATGGAAAATCATTTTATATTGTAATTTACAGGTAAAAAATTAAATATTTGTAGGCATGTTAATAATTCCCGTTTAGAATATATATACTCGTATCTGTCTTAAATTTGATTAATTATCATAAGTTGTTTAAATTTATAAATATAATTTGTTATATATAGTGATTGGTTATTTCTCTCGATAAAAATCGAACATTACAAAGTAAATAATAAATAATATAAATAATGAAAGATAAAAAATATATTCAAAAATTGAACATTACAAAGACAGTACAAAGTAATCATTATAAAGAATTTATACGCTCGTACATATCTCAAACTTGATTAAAAAGTATTTTTACTAACCGTTCTCGTCTCAAATCCTTATAGTTACTATATGTTAACTACCCAAATATGTTTAATTTTATACATATAAGTTGTTATAATAATTGATTATATATTTCAATAATGACTTGAATATTGTAGAATAAATATTAAAATAAATAATATAAATATCAAAAGATTAAAAAATAGAGAACATGTCTAGCATATACATACCTACACATGTCCCAAATTTGATTAATTGCCACCTGAATCTGATTAATTTTATAAATTTAAGTTATTACAATAATTAGTTATTCGTTTTAATAAGACTTGAACATTACATAGTAATTTAATAATAAATAATATGGATAACTAGAAATTAAAACTGAGCAAATTTCACATATACGTGTCGTTTAATGTATTGACCTATTTAGAATTTATATACATGTAGTTATCACAAATAGGATTATAAATTGATTTTGCTATATGTTATCATCTCATTAATCATATGAATTCGTTTAAATTTATAAAATATATAATTAACAAAATATATATTTATTCCAATAATTGGTTATCCTCTCGATAAAAATTTGAATTTACTAATTATTTCAAAAATTTATTCATTGTGAAGTCTCACAAGAAAAATAACGTGAGCTTCAAAATTCCACATAGGCATGTCGATAAATGTAAGTACCCATCTAGAACGTATATTCTTGTACCCAAATAATATAAATAGCAAAAAACTTAAAAATAGAGAAAATTATATTCTCATCAAATTTCACATAAACTTATCGTTTAATGTCTTGATCTGTTTAGAATTTATATACATATAGCTGTAACAAATCGGATTAAAAATTGATTTTACTATATGTTCTCATCAAATCAATGTTGGATAGGAGATGTAAATACTAAGATAAATAAGATTTGAGAAAAATAAAAAATGAATAGATTATATGATGCCACATAGGAGACATAATCACTAAATCCTTATTCCTATTATATATTGATTAATTAAAATTAATTGTTATATAATAATAATAATAATAATAATAATAATAATAATAATAATAATAATAATAATAATATCTTTACAAAATGAAAAGTTAGAACTGGCCTAGCTATATCTATATAATGGATTCTTGTCTTTTCTTTTGTGGGGATATATAATGAATATTTACTTACCTTGCACAAATAAAAGTATAATATAAGTGCCTGTATATGTAAGAACTAATTAAGACGTAAATAGAGCGAATAAAAATCTAACTACAACGACTAGTATATATATTGGTGTTTCTTTGAAATTGACCACAAAAGGAAGCTATCGGGTTGATGTGGGGCTAAAATTCAACCTTACGCTTAGAGAAGATATATTGAAGAGTCAACTCCAAAGTTCTCAAATCAAGGAAATCTATGTTTATGAAGATAAAGGATATTTATTTTAAATTAAGGTGTTAAAAGTTGAATTATATGACACCTCCAAATTTCAAATCTCAAACTTCCCTTTATTTTGAAGAGAATTAATAACCAAAGAATCCATATAGAAATAGTATTTAGATTATTTGTTCAATCTAATTAAAATAAAGTTTGTAATATATATGTATGAGGGTGGGGACCATGCAGTAACTCAGACTCCCATTTTCCTTCGTTGCGGATTGATTCAAACGGTCCCCTAAATATGTTATAGAATATTTGAAGACTAAATAAAAAAAAGACCGGTGTCGATGATATAGTTCCCAACTGATTATGCTGGCATTATCGGTCTCTCCAGCGTGGATTTCAGACTAACAGAAATCGTTATCACTTTACTTTGACGTAAAGTCTAGTGTGCGGCCGTCCTCACCGCGCGACACTGGGACGATCGCGAATAGTATTTAATTAATTGATTAGTTAATTATTACTTAAGATTTAGTATTTTTCAATTGATTTTCAATTAAATTTCTAATTAATGTTTTAATTAGAATTTATTAATTTTTAATAAAAATATATTAAGAGTGCATCAAGGTGTTTATTTTTCTTTTTCTTTTTCAGAGTTACACACTCTCACATAAATGGGTTGAGATTCAGTATCTCATTATTGGGGTCCAACTTTCAATTTTTAAAATTTATTACACCTTTTTTCTTTAATTTTAATTGTATATGCTTTAGTTTAATTTTTTAATTATTAAGTAGGATTTATTTCACCCACTTAGGGTATCTATTTTTTATCATTTAATTTTATTTTTATTAATTAATAATTCATTATTAGGGTTGGTAAATCCAAATTTAGGATATATAATTTTTTTAAACTTCATTTTTTCAAAAAAAAGTTAAGTATGATTCATAATATTATGATAATTAAATTTCATTTTATAAAAAAAATATTAGTAAAATAATAGATACAATAGTGGGACACGATGATACAAAAATGTTATTGAACATTTACTCTCATCCCACCAACACCAACCAATCCATATGACTCGAACTAGGGATGGGAAAAAATGCAGAAAAAATTTGTAATATCCCGAATAATTAAAGGCCTGATTACGATAATTAAAATTCGTAAATTAGGGTTTCACGAAATAATTGAATTAGTAATATATCGAATAATGATTTCGATTAATTAAGAGGTAATAAATTCCTATTTTATATTCACTAAGGATTGTGAATTAAGGAGTAAAATTTTATAAAGTGTTTCGACAGTATTATTTTAACGTCGATTGAGTATCGATAGTTAAAATTTCGTAAAATTTTCTAAGTATCGAAGCTTAGAATTAAATTCCATTATTTATGGAATGATTTAATAAAGTGAGTACGACTTTATTACGACCATTTTGAGATGAGTCGATAATCAACGTTTTGAGACGTTTCAAACGTCAACGTTTAGAGATGTTTGGAAAAATGAGTTTAATGATCAAGGAATTATTATATTTAAATTCCTATGATTATCATATGTAATTAGAGTATTATTTAGCATTAAAATAATGCTAGAGCACTAAGGATTATCTTTGAACAAATTCTAAATTTTCGAAAATCCTAATTCGAAAATTAGGGTTTTTCACCTATAAATCTTTCTAATAATTGCATGAAAATCAAAATTTTGGGGCCTTAAATCACAAAATGCCGTGAACAAGTTCTTTGAGGAACAAGTTTACGTATGATTTGTATGGCTTTGCTTGTTGATTAAATTGGTGATCCAAGTATATTAATTGCACATTAATCAAGTAAAATCAAGTAGATGCTTTGAGGATTGATAGTGGCCGTGTATTTCATTTCCAATCAAGGTAAGAAGAAATTTTGAAACACCTTTTGATGACCTACTCACATATGGTAATGTGCAAGATTTTATGTACATGGTATGAGATATTAAAAAGCTTACCTTGTGAATTGAGAGAGAGATAGCCGACGGCTATTACATCCAAAGTCAAGAAGATATTTTGCTTCTTTCAAAATGTGTAAGAAACACTTACTAGGGTGACATATTAATATGGTGAGTCATAAAGTAATTTTTAAAAAAGGCTCCCAATGTTTGTGAGTGATGAGAACCGAGAGAGTGAGAGAGAGATGTACAAGTATAATTCATTTTTACTTAAGTAAAGTCATTACATTTCAAACATCACATTTCACTCTCCACAAAACGCATTACGTGAGCATAGGAGGAGAAAAGGCTTGAGGTGTTCTTCATTTTACTAGCCAAATTCCTTGTCATTAAATCATTTCACAATTAATCCAACCCGATAAAGAGGTTAGATATCGAACGAGCTTCGATTGTGCGTTAAATTTTAAAATCAAATGGTTCAATTATTATATATATGCATGTGTCCTTGTGAATAAAATTTTGCAAGCATGTTTTATTGTGTATTAATTATGCTACACATGAGTATATGTTCATATATGATGTATTAATTGAAGTTAAGCTATGTTATGAATTATTTGAAAATAGAGCGAAAATGCTAGGTTGTTTTAATGTTGGTTTAATGATATATGTTAGTAGTAGAACACATAGTGATTAAATGAGAATTTTTAAAAATCATATACTATATTTTGTAATATTACGAAAATAAGAAAAATGTAGTTTAATGTACAAATTTTATTTTAGTAATATTATAGCATAATGTTGATCTATAGTATTGATTAATTGATATGTGAATTTATTGGAAATTTTAAGGATTTGATGTTCATATATTAAAAAAAATTCGAGACTTATATAGGTTGGATATATGATTTGTAAGTTGTTTTTGATTAATATTATGATGTTATATTGTTACATTATAATGTTTAAGCATAGAGTAATTTTGTAAAAATTTTATAAAATTGTTTGGTATTTGTTTGAGAGGAACCGAAACCTTGAGCAATAAATACATTGATGTAGAATTTAATTATGTTGGACTTTAGGTTATAATTATGTTATAGATTAATGTTGGGGCCTTGTATAATTTAATTAGAATTTTAGGAAATTATTTGATAATTGTTGGAGGATTTTCGAGACCTATAGTAGTAATATAGGTGATGTCCAATTTTCCTATAGTTAATATTAATACATATTAGTGATCCTATGATAAAATTTTACACTATATGAATTTAGAAGAATTTTTGGAAGAAGATTAGAATTTTTAGCCAAGGACCGTGAGCTATATATATATTACTAAGGATTTTTAAATCCTTTTTATCAAGAAAAATAATACATTATATGTCTAGAAATTATTTTAGACATATTAAGAATTTACGGGATTTTATAAACATAGTATATTATGTTTATGGCGAAACGTTATATTAAATAACGTTAGAAATGAAAAATAATGTTTAATGAATAAGTTAATTAATATTAAAGTGATATATTAATAAAGTTTATCGATTTGCATGAAAAATCGAGAATTAGGGTTTTATGAAAAGAAATCGATTGAAAATCGATTTATATTGAAATTATATCTTAAATATGTGAATAATTGAAAAGTAGTTAAGAAAAGTCAAAATTGTTGACTTTTGATATTAACGTATGAAATACGTTGAATAAATACACTAATACGTGTAAAACGTATTAATTTTATAAGGATATCTCATCGTGAGAAAAGATTTCATAATTGAAATCACTTTATCGAAAAACGTGAGAATACGTTAAACGTTTAACCTAAATGGTTAATATGAGATCGTAGATCATATTATGTCTCTCTCGAAATACGAGAAGTATTTAGTTAAAAATACGCGTTGAAACGACGTATTAAAATGAGTTAAGGAATTCGAGTTATTATTTTATAAATTATCAAAGTTTAGTTAAACTTTGATATTCTCGAAAAACATGCCAACGTACTGAACATGGTTTTACGTAAAGGTGAGACGTGAGCGTGAACAAGCGACGTGGGAAAAGAAATCGTATTTAGAGAATCGAAGAACGACAGTCCAGGTGGGCTTTACTCTACTAAAAAAAAAATGATCAAATGATTTTATTTACGATGCTTTAATCGCAAGAAATACTGATGAACTGGTTTATTTAATTACCTGCCCAAAACTGTTTATGTTTTATGTATGTATCCTATCCATATTCGAATTGTGAATGTTGTTGGGTAGCTCCCAACATATGAAATTGTTGAATTCGTATCCTTGTAAGTACCCACAAGGATGATCGAGAATTCGTATCTGTCTTAGGAGTGGCAAGGATTTTGTGCACTATTTTGTGACTGTGTGCTGAAAGGGTGCTCGGCCGGTCACGGCGTTCGTGAGAGGAGGCCTCCTCTCCGACGCAAGGGAAGTGAATTTATGAGATATGTTGAAGGAATTATTGAGATATGTGGGATAGGATATGGATCATACATACAAGGAAAATGTCTGGCCAGACGAATATTTATGGAAAATGATGAAAAATGTTTAGTAAGCACGAGTATTCAATTTAAAACCTAGTATTACTCTTGTGATGGGCGATGTAATTTAAATTGATAAATTGTTTTGGCATGAGTCCACTGAGTGCATTATTGTACTCAGCCCTGCATGTTTGTTTTAAATGTGCGAGTTGGTGAAGATGATGATGGGGAGGTGTTGAGCAGTTGGAGTACTTTTGTTGTTAATATGTTTATTTTGACACCTTGAATACACATCGTCATATGTGTATTCACATGCTTCTCCGCTGCATTTTTGAATGTTATGTTGTGTCTTGAATGTTGACATTTAAATTCCTCCGAAAAAGTGAACCCTTGTTGGTTGCGAACTTGTAAACCTTCTGATATGTAAATTACGTGTGCCTTGTATATAAGGGTTGAACTTAGTAGTTAAGCGATGTTATTCTAAAATCCTTTAATTAATTCTATTTAAATGTTCTATAATTATTGTTCCCAATTCCACCCTCGTTAATCCGTCCTTAGGGTTAGAGGGTCACATAATAGGTATCGAGCGATTCGCTCTTTGAATCCCAAAATCCTTCTTTTAAAAGTCAAGTCTAGATCGAGTCACTAGACTTCTAGAAATCAGCTGACTATGCTCAACACTCCATCATATCAAGCTCAACCGGGATGAGGTAAGTGATTTCGTCTCAAAGTTTTGAAATGAAAAGTTCAATGTGAAAAAGATCGAAGTTGTGTTTTGGAAAGTGAAAATATGTTATGAAGTGTTATCGAAATGAAAGTTACGAAAAAGGATTGAGCGGAATTTGAAACTTTATTTTGAAATCAAAAAAGTTTGTGACAAATGATGAGAAGTGAAGGTTATGGAAGAAGTATTGGGAATGGAAGTGATCAAAGTTAGAAATGAAGGTTTATGTTTGATTATGGGCATGAAGTGCCTTTGATGAAATGTTAAGTTTATAAAGTTCAAATGAAATATGCTTATGAGCAACTATGTTATGAAATCGAATAAGACATTCAAGTTTTAAGTTCTTAATAATGATTGATATGTTATATCGGAAGAACATAGACGAAATAAGGAGCATGATCACTTATTGTAAAGAAAATAGCGGTATGTATGAATTAGAAGAACTTTATTTTGTTAAAGGGATGAAAGCAAGTATTGATAGAAGAATGAATCCAGCGATAGAATGTTGAAAAAAAAAATAAAAAAAAAATAACCAACCTAGAAAGCCGACCTGGAAATGCGACCTGGAAAGCCGACCTGGAAATGGCGACCTGGAAAGCCGACTTTGAAATGGCGACACGAAATGGCGACACAAATACCGACACAAATGCGACCGAAAGCCGACACGAAATGGCGACCTGGAAATACCGACCTGGAAATGCGACCTGGAAGCCGATCTGGAAATGGCGACCTGGAAATACCGACTCGGAAATGCCGACCTGAAATGCCGACCTCCATTGCCGACCTCCGAATGCCGACCTCAAAGTGTCGACCTCGAATGCCGACCTCAGAGTGTCGACCTCGGCGTGATCGGCCTCGGGGCGCCTGTCTTTCCTCCGTTGTCTTTCGAACATCCTTTACGCCCACCACTCCCGCCCCTACCACCGATGACGGCTTCACCACCTCCAGCAAAGCCATACCACCGTACGGATGAGAGTGAGGACACTCGCGATGGTTACTGATCCGATCTGCGATTATTACGGTTCGGTCGCGACATACACGCATATGGGATGATGGGCGGGGCCATCTAGGTTCGCGCATACGAGGACGATATGGATGATGATTCGAGATGAGGAGGAGGATCCGGAGGAGGATCCCAAGAGGACGAGACGAGTGATGACTTGCATTTGTGATGGAAGTAGATTGTGTATATATGTACAGTAGTTTATGTGTGTAGCAAGCTTAGTTATGTATGGTTGTAGAAAAGAGGAACTTAATATTTTGTAATGTTATGTAAGCCAGTATGTATGTAACTTCTCTTGTGTTGGCTGCCTGTATAGAATAGTCCTCTTGGAGGCACGATTTTCGGATATATATATATGACCCTGAAATGGGCTTTTGTGGCAAGAATGTGTATAACAAGAATGAATGGTTTTATTAAGGTGTTCATGATAAGATTATATGATGATTTTATATATATTTAATTTGCGATCATGATATGCGATGTTAATTATATGTTTTATATAATGAATGCCGCTAGACGAGATCACGGCAAGGAATGAGAGTTGTAGGAAGAGGAAGAGGCAGAGAGGTAGGGAAGGGTGAGTTCCCAACCCAAGCGAAGAAGCAGCATACATGACCACCCCCACCTCCACCGATCGTAGGGTAGAAGAACTTTTCTAGACAAAACCTCCTACCTTTAATGGAAAGGGAGTCCGGACGATGCGAGCGAAGGATAAGAAGCATGGAAAGAATTTTCGACTTTCTGCGATGCAGTAGAAGAGCGATTGTCTGCATAACCTTTAACCGACAGACCTGCGACTTCCGGTGGGAAGCCGAAGGAAAATTTTAACACCGGACGGATGGATGAGTTTACAGGAAGATTTCAAAGAAGAGATGTATGAAAATACATTCCAGGAGTTCTGGGAAGAAGAAGGAAATTGAATTTTTCAACTTGAAACAGGAGAAGATGTCTGTGACGGACTATGATCGCACTTTTTGCGATATGTCAAGATATGCCCCTGATCAAGTGAGCACGGATATGAAGATGTCGGAAAAATTTAGGTCCGGTCTGAGGTCAGAGATAAGAATGTCTCTCGCCAGTCATGGAGATTTGACTTACACTGAAGCTCTTGGGCGAGCTTTAGATATTGAAGCGGCTATGCCAGAAGAAAAACCATCACACACTCAGACGCAAAATACCATGGACAAGGGAAAGAGGAGATGGGAAGGAAACGCCAGTAATAATAACCGGGAAGGTTTTGGAAACCAAAATAACAAGCGACCGTGGCAAGGAAATATGGGGCCTCGAGGCGGGGAAAAAAGGCGGTCTTTTCCTCCGACGAGGACCACAAGAGCGCACAAGGGCTCTTCCTCGCCTAAAATGCCAAAGGTTTCACAAAGGAGTTTGCTTTTTGTAAATTGTTTTAAGTGTGGGGTAAAGGGCATTATGCAAATAATTGCCCGAGAATACGCCTGGGACGGTGGGAAGGCCGAACCACTGGCAATGCCCAACCACTCTGTGCTATTCAATTTCAAATTTCCAACCTCAAAGAACAACCACAACAACAATGGCGGCGACAACCACAACAAACAATAAAGACAACGTCGGCAACAACAACCACAACAACAACAGCAAAATCAGCAGAGGCAAGCGCCCGTCACCGGTAGGCCGCGAGGTAGGCGTATGCTCTGCAATCGAGGCAAATGAATGAACTGGGAAACCTGGCGGTATGGGAAAACTTCTCAACATACCTGTTATACTTTTGTTCGATACGGGTGCTTCACATTCTTTTATCGCAAGAGCAAGTGTCGATTTGATGGAACTTAAAGCTGAAAAAGCAAATCGTGACATGAGAATCTCTTCACCCATAGGAGGGATTATGACTGTTACGCATTTTTGCTCGAACCTAGAGTTGAACCTAGGATCACTTAAGATTCTGGCGAATAACTTGAACATAATACCCATGGGCGATGTAGATATAATTTTAGGGATGGATTGGTTAGTTGAAAACCATTCCACGATTCTATGCAAGGAAAGGAAAATTTCGTTCCATTTTCCTGGACAAGAAGCTACGCATTTCCATGGAATCAGCATGGGGAAGAAAATCCCGATTGTATCAGCACTAAAGGCAAGAAGAATGATAAACAAGAAAGGATGCCACGCGTTTCTTGTTTACCTGAATGGGGAGGATAAAACAGAGATGAAAGCCGAAGATGTGGAGATTGTTCGAGAATTTCCAGATGTTTTTCCTGAGAATCTACCAGGATTACCTCCTGATAGACAGTTGGAATTTACCATCGACCTGGAACCCGGATCGGCTCCAGTGTCAAAGGCACCTTATAGGATGGCTCCGAAGGAACTGGAAGAATTGAAGATCCAAATCCAAGAACTGTTGGACCTAGGTTTTATCAGACCTAGTGTTTCGCCTTGGGGAGCACCAGTCTTATTTGTTAAAAAGAAAGATGGTTCCTTGAGGATGTGCATAGATTATCGGGAGCTGAATAAAATGACGCTCAAGAATAAATATCCTTTGTCAAGGATAGATGACTTGTTTGATCAATTACGAGGAGCAAGTGTATTTTCAAAGATCGACCTCAAGTCAGGTTATCATCAGCTCAAAGTACGATCGGAAGACGTATCTAAAACTGCTTTCCGAATGAGATATGGACATTATGAATTTATAGTTGTGCCGTTCGGATTAACAAATGCACCAGCCGTATTCATGGATCTCATGAATAGGGTTTTCCATCCATATTTGGACAAATTTGTTCTGGTCTTTATAGATGATATTCTCATCTATTCGAAGAATGAAGAAGACCATAAGGAACACTTAAGAACGATGTTGCAATCCTTGAGAGTTGAACAACTTTTGCTAAGTTTAGCAAATGCGAATTTTGGTCAAGGAAGTAATGTTCCTTGGGCACATTGTGTCTTCCAAGGAATTAAAGTAGATCCAACAAGGTAGAAAGCGATGCAGAATGGAAATCGCCAAGAACCGAGCGAAATCGAAGTTTCACGGGACTAGGCGGTTATTATCGAGATTCATTGAGGATTCTCCAAAATAGCAAGGCCAATAACCCGCCATCAGAAAGGAAAGCAAATTTATTTGACCGAGTAATGTGGTAATTTCCAAAAGCTTAAGGAAAAATTAACAAGTCTTGATCTTGCGGTTCGAAGCAGACAATGAATATGTAGTCTATACCGATGCTTCTAAGAACGGATCGGGTTATGTGTTGATACAGAAGGAAAAGTGATAGCTTATGCATCCCACAACTTAGACCACATGAACTCGAACTATCTAACTCATGACACGGAACTAGCAGCGATGGTTCATGACCTAAAATTTGGAGATACCATCTCTATGGAGTGAGATGTGAGATCTTCTGATCATAAGAGTTTGAAATACTTTTTCGAGCAAAGAGATCTAAACATGAGGCAAAGAAGATGGCTCGAACTGGTAAAGGATTACGACTGTGGTATTAACTATCACCCGAGTAAAGCGAATGTAGTAGCTGATGCCTTGAGTCGTAAGAATCAAAACAAACTGGGATGTCTCCTTACAAAAGAAGAAAAACTCGTTGAGGAGTTTGAAAGAATGAAGATTGAATTGATTGAACAACCAGAGACGATCACGAGTTGTATTGCTACACTCACCTTGACGTCTGACTTAAGAAAAAGAATCATAGACGGACAAAGGATGGAGGAAAAGTTAGAAAGAACAAGAGTCAAAGTAAGGACTAAAGGACTGAAGAACTTTCAGGAAGCATCAGACAATGCTTTATTGTTTGAAGGAAGATTGTGTATTCCATAACAACGATCTTGAAATGAAATCATGAGTGAAGCTCATGACACACCTTATACACCCATCCGGTACAAAGATTAAATGTACCAAGATTTGAAGGAAAAGTTCGGTGGGAAGGTATGAAGCGAGCGTAGCCTCTTTTGTAGAGTGTTGTCTTGTTTGTCGTACAGTGAAAGCATTGCACCAACGCCCCCGGGAAATTACAGCCTTTGGGAATACCCGAATGGAAGTGGGAAGAAATAGCAATGGATTTTGTTACGGGATTGCCAAAATCGAAAAGAGGAAACACTGCCATATGGTGGTAGTTGATAGGCTCACAAAGTGTGCGCATTTTCTGCCAATTCAGATTACTCATGGGTCTGATAAGTTAGCTCAGTTATACGTAAAAGAAATTGTACGTCTGCATGGAGTG
Source organism: Salvia rosmarinus (assembly GCA_036937905.1). Classification (NCBI taxonomy): domain Eukaryota; kingdom Viridiplantae; phylum Streptophyta; class Magnoliopsida; order Lamiales; family Lamiaceae; genus Salvia; species Salvia rosmarinus. The sequence continues at coordinate 197,636 of JAODLM010000339.1, forward strand.
CCAAAATCTATCACGTCTGATAGAGACTCCAAATTCACTTCTAGATTCTGGGTTAGTTTGTAAAAAGAATTGGGCACGAAACTGAATTTCAGCACATCGTTCCACCCACAGACCGATGGGCAATCGGAAAGGACGATTCAAACACTTGTAGATATGCTGAGAATCGTAGTGTTGGATCGAGGTGCAAAGTGGGAAGATGTTTTACCCCTCGTTGAGTTTGCCTACAATAATAGTTATCAAGCGACGATCAATATGGCCCCATACGAAGCCTTATATGGAAAGAAATATCGATCACCGCTTTATTGGGATGAAGTGGGTGAGAGAAGAATTTTGGGACCGATGCGATAAGTGAGATGATTGAGATCGTCCACAAATTAGGCAAAGAATAAAAGAAGCTCAAAATAGACAAAGTCTTACTTACGATACGCGTGGATCCGAAATGTATTTTGAGTGGAGATAAAGTATTTCTTAAAGTCTCTCCATCAAAGGGATTATAAGGTTTGGAGTGAAAGGAAAGTTAAGACCTCGTTTTATAGGACCTTATGAGATCCTAGAGAAAGTAGGCCGATTGCTCATAGATTGGCTCTTCCGCCAAGTTTGGGGAACGTGCACAATATTTTCACGTGTCCCATTAAGAAAGTACGTATGATCCGAGCACGTGATCCATCAAGACGACGTGATCCTCAACCCGGATATGAGTTATGAAGAAGTACTACGGCTATTCTGGCCGTAAGTTCAACAATTAAGGAACAAGTCCATTCCGCTAGTAAAAGTACTGTGGAGACATCATGGACAAGAGGAGGCCACATGGGAGCTTGAGGAAGCCAAATGTAATATTCCAAAGAAACGAATATACGATTACGGTTTTCTAAACCCGTAATTAGGGTTTTTGCCGTATATTATCTTTTTACGACATCGAACCTTGTGATTTCGATACGATATCGTTATAACGAATTCCTTTCATAATTCACTAAGGATTGTGAATTAAAGGATTGAAATATTACGAAATGATTCGTCAATATATTTTAACGTCGACGCGTGTCGAACGTCGACTTTTCATGAAATTTTACGGCGGTGAAGCTTGGAATTAATTTCCATCTTAATTCCTTTATTAAAGGGATATATTTATTTAGTAAGTATGAACTTCTGCGACCATTTTGAGATGAGTCGATTTTGAGCGTTTTGAGGCGTTTTGAGCGTCAACGTCTGAGACGCGTTTGTAAAATGAGTTTAATGCTCGGAAATTATAATAATTAATTTCCTATTATTATTCTATATAATTTCAGTATTAATATTTATTAAAATCGAATTTTCAGTTATTAAAATTCGATAAATTGGTATTGAAATTTTGAAAACCTAAGTTTATAAACTTTGGTTTTCACATGAAATGACACTATTAAATTACCCTATAGTATCTAAACTTTATAATATGATATATATGGGTATTATTAAGCTATGAAATCAGTTTTGGAACAATAAAACTCGATAGCTTATATTTATAATTTTGAGACCTAATTATAGAAATTAGGGTTTCTTATGCATAAATTAATGCTATAATTTTATCCTATGCTATTATTCAATATCTAAATCATATATTATGATGTATATATGTATATTTGGATCGAAAATGGCATGAGTATCAATAATAGGTGTGATTTGTATTTTATTCCTATTTTTCCTAATTTTGGATCGGTATTTTCGAAAATATGCTATATGCTTGATTTAATTATTTTTATGGCTTGTATTATATATCTATGATCATGTATTATTTATATAATGTATTAAGGAGTGAAATAAATTAAATCCTACCTATTTGGAGCTAAAACCGTCGCCCATCATCACTAAACAAGGCATGATGTGCACCTTTTTTCCACCCAATGCATGAACACCTTTTTAACACTAGCCTAATCATCACTAAGCACTCCTAAAATGCTGCAACCATTTCTATTGGTGAAGTGTGTGTGAGTGTGACCGAGAGAGAGAGAGATGGGTTAATAGGGGGACTCTTCCCCTTCAACACTCCACTTCCCATTATACACTCTTCCCTCATCCATTTCAAACACTCACATCACTCTCCATCCTCTCCAAAACCACAACAATGAGCTCCTCTCCCCATTTTCGAAAGCTTCATCCCCTTCTTCTTCTCCATTTCTCCTCCCAAACCTTGATACCATACCATATTCTTGTGATTCTATACCATTCCTAAGGTAAATAAGACCTTAGTACCGATTACATCTCACATTTGACAAGAAAAATCGAGCATGCTCTTGTATATATTTATGTATGTTTCGAATGTTATATATATGTATATATATGTTTTAAATGTTCTTGAGCATGAAATATATTGTTCTTGATGACCTTATTTCCAAATATATGAATAAATGTTAGAAGAGCATGGATGGTATTGTTTATTTAATTTTTGAATAGATCTAGTGTTTGTTCATAATTTTCGAACCATATGAGATGTTAAAATAATTTTGAAAATGTATAAAATTTCTTCATGATGACCGATTTTATTTAAACATGTTCTAAGCTTGGATTATTGATCTATGATATGATTTAAGACTATGGTATGTTAATTAAAATTTTTGGAAAACCCTAGCTATTTATTTCATTAATACCGTGAGCTTCTTAAACATGTACCATGATGTATAAATTTTATTTTTAATCATACAATGTCATATTCATGCTTTAGGACCTTGATTACATGTTCTATGATTTACCTAGAATTTTTGAAAATCAAATGCATGATTTTTATAAAAGGCCGAGAGCATACTATATGTATATGTTGGTGTATGATTTTATTTTGAACATGTAATGGTGTTTTAATGCTTTAGTATATTATTTATGCATTGTGTGAATTAATTAGAATTTTGGAAATCATTTATCTATTTAAATCAAATAAGCGTAAAGCTTACAAGCTTATATGGTGATGATTTAATTGGTTCTTGATGATTAAATGATGTTATATTAATATACTATAGTGTATAAACATAGTATATAATTGTTGGAATTTTGAAAACCAAAACAATCAAAAAAAAGCCGAGAGCTTACAAGCTCATATGGTGATGATTTCAATTGGTTTGGTTGATATTATGATGTTACAATGTTATAATATAATGTTTAATCATGTTGGAATTTATTTAGAATTTTAGAAATTATTTGCTAATTATTTGGTAATTATCAAGTTATTACCATGAATATTGTTATATATTGTGAAATAAATGGTTATGATGAACTATGGGTTATATTGGTGAAGTATATTGATGTTGGGATATTATTATAGGTATATATCAATTTAGGGAATTTTTGGATAATTATTCCCTATTTATTTGAATTACCGTAAATATATATATGTATATATATAAATAAATAGCAAATAATATCATATGAATTTTATGAATTCATATTCTGGACCATAGTGTATAATAATGCACTATATTAATTTAGAAAAATTTCAAAGGTCATTTAGTATTTTTAATCTAATTATCGAAAATTTCGATAATTTAAAAGGGTTTTAAAATCCTTTTAATTCAGTTTATTAATAAAATATATGTCTATTAATATTCTGGACAGTTTTAAATTTTACAAAATTTTATAAACATAGATTGCTATGTTTGAGACAAGCGTTCATTTATAACGTTTTAAATACCAAAATACGCTTTTATTTATAAAAGGGTTATTAAAATGCGAAAATAATTATAAGTCCTTGATTTACAAGATAAATCGAGAATAGGACTTTACGTTTTCAAATCGAACAAATTCGATTTATAAAACAAAATTGTAAGAAATTACTTTTTAAAAGTCAAAATCGTTGACTTTGTTGACGATGTTGACTTCGTTGACTTTTCAAGTCAAGCGTGCGATTATCTGCTTATAAACACGTCAAGACGCGTAAGATATACTAATTGAGTATGATACCTCATTAGTAAGAAAAGACTTCACAAATGAAATCCATATATCGAAAACGTGCTTATCGTTGAGCGTATCTCGAAGAGCGAGAAGAGTCGATCGTATCGTGTTGAGGCGTATTGAATCCACTAAGGAATTCAGTCTCACATCGATATGAAATATCGAAGTTTATCTTAGTTTTCGAAAGTCTCGAAAGACTTGAGCGACGTACTAAAACCTCGCTTTTTCGTAAAGGTGTGGGCCTTGACGCAATGACGGGATTTTGACGAGCGAACGAACTGGGACTTTTACAACGAACCATAGTCCAGGTGGGCTCCTTTTCTTACCTCACGAATGTGGGCTTCTTATCTTCAAAATGTGGGCCTTTTCTTACCCCACTAAAGCGTGACTTTCTTGTTATTTCAAATGAGTTTATTCTGACACTTATCCTACAACCGTTTAACAAATGTTTTATGCATTACACCGCCAAAATATTTCGTTTGTGTATGGATCCTATCTGTTATGCCGGGTAGGGCTGTGGAGATAGTTGGAACTATTATATCAATTGTTGTGGTAGCACCCACCTTTTAATGTCGGGTCTGTCTTGGGATGATAAATGCACAGCTAGGATTGGCGTGAAGGTTGGAACTATCTGTTGTGTTAACATATGCTTGCAGAGAGTATTTGTGTCTTGTGCACGGATTACGGCCGGTCACGGTGTCGTAGATGGGAGGCCTCCTGTCGGCGTTTATTTATTTATTATTATGTATTGTGACCATGAGATACGGACCATACACACGAAAATGCTCGGCGAGCTATGTTTATGAACGAAAATGATTTGGTAAGCCAAGACATTTTAACTAAAACCACTTGTGACTTACCCGATATTGGCGGCGTAATCCAAATTCTATCAAATGTTTTCGGCATGAGTCCACTAAGTGCAATTTCTTGTACTTAGCCTGCATGTTTGTTTTAAATGTGCGGGTTGAGCTCGATGGTGATGATGGGGAATGTGTTGAGAGTCCGATGTCCTTGACCGATTTACTTGAATTTGTGGTTTATACCTTGAATGCATATCGTCATATATGTATTCACACACTTTCATTGCTATACTCGAACTCCTTTATTGACGCTTTATGTTTATAAACTATTGAGGCCCATCGGATCGTGGCGAGTTTTGGGGTCCGATGGCTAAACCTTTTCAAAACAATATAACATCATCTCATATTACATTCGAGCATGTTAGTTTATTTTATGCATCTCTATTTTACCCATGTAACCCTAAAATACTACTCCTAGTATTAGTCGCCTCCATCCGGGTTGGTCCGGGGTGGGGTCGTGATGACAGTGGTATCAGAGCTCCTTTGCTCTTTGTAAACCCAAAACCTTTTATTCTAAGTCTAGATCGAGTCACTGGACTTCTTGAAACCAACTGACTTCCCTCAACACTCCATCACATCGAGCTCAACCGGGAAAAAGGTAACTGCATTTCTTTCTCAAACTCACGAAATTTACGCATGATGAGGAGTTAGAAGAACTTTTGAGAAATTTTATGATTATGAAAATTTTGAAGTTGAGAAAGAAATTTTTCCAAATTTTTTCGAATTAAACCAATACAATTGCTCAAGTATTGAGATGGAAGTGTATGGTAGTATCGAGTTGAATGATCAACATGAAATGAACAATTCACTTTGAATATATGTATGAGTTGATCATGACTATCTTTTGAAATCATACTACCAAATTGCAAATAAAACTTTACCTCCAGACTTTCAAAATTTTATTTATGATGAGCGATATGTTATCATAAGGCGAACTTAGACTCTAAGGAGCATGTTCACGTGTCGTGAAAGAACATAAATACGAACTTCTTTCCTTATGCGAACGAAAGAGCGATAGGAAGAGCGAGGTAATGGTGGCCTCGAGCTCGATCGACGAAAGACAAGCGAGAAGGATGAACAAGGGTGACCTCGACCTTTAAGTCGAATGACGGCACTCCATCACTACTTCGACATGAGTGAGCATCAACACAAAATGGACGCCACTTACGGCTTCAAAATGTTCAGCCTCAACTTAAAACCTGAAGATGGTAGGCGTATTACGTCGACATACGTCTCGATTTGCAATCGGCACGATCGCGCAAATTTCCTGCACCGCGCAGTAGATTTGTTTTAGCTAGATCTCTCTCGTTAGGACTCCGATTTACGCATGGTTTTCACCTGCGTACTCCTAACGCACTGATCTTCATTTGTTATGAAGAACAGAATCATAATTCTGCCTCAGAATACGATAGAGTCCGTTGAACTCTAGTTCGAGTGTTTGGTATAGAATAAGGATCTCATAGCTTATATTAAGATGTTGTTGGCTTATGTATACGTTTGGGTAAGACTAAGAAGGTAAGTTGTGGTGAGTATTGTGCAGCATGATGTTACCTACCTTATAGACTTGCTTGACCTTATCTAGTTGCTTCACGTTACGTTTAAGATATCCTTGCCTGCTTATGAGATGACGATAGTTGACTTATGTTAGTTTTGTTCGTGACAGATGGAGGGGTTGAGATATCTCGCGAGGAGGAGGATTGGACCACACCCCACCCCTGGAGGAGGAGGTGAGTATTTATCGCTCGGTGGATGTCTGTTGGGAAGACTTGGGTGAGTTCTTGGCATATTACCTCCGTCTTTGGAGAGCGCCCGAGCCCACGGCGTGAATGATTACGACGGCATCCAGCGCTTCTAGCGATACTCCCCACACTGGATGGGTATGCTCGAGATATCGGAGATTACATCTACGGGCGATGGGCGCTACGACTTGGTGGGAGATCCGCGGTTCGTGAGTCACGACTTACGTGTACGGCATTACGGGCAAGCATCGAGAGGACCCTACCTCCTCCCCGAGTATACAGGCGGGATGAGTCGCCAGAGTGGCTTTACACAGAGGTTCGGCGCGATTGACCCATCGTGCCTCCTTTCCTTTTGACGAGGGAAGGCCCGCTCGCTTAGAGAGGCGGACGCCCGGAGTCTTGGGAGAGCGGTATTTCCGCCCACCGCCGGACACCCGTCGTCCACCAATACCACCTCCACCACCTATGGTCCCAGCCATACCACCGGTCGAGCACTTCCGCGGACAAAGACGGATGAGGGTAGCAGATGTTGCGGTGGCTACGGCCCGATCCGCCACGACTACGAGCATCGGTGAATGCAACGAACGCTCTTAACCCCTGCGAGACATACCGATGGTGGAAGCGATGGGCCGGTCCATCGAGGGGCGCCCGCATGGACATTTCGAACGGCGGACGACTCAGGAGGAGGAAGATCCAGGAGGACGGACGGTGGGAGGACTCATGATGTAGACCACGATGAAGCTTAAGGAGATTTTTTTTTTGTGTTAAGCTTACATTGTTTTCCTTTTCCTATGTTTAATCTTTAGTGTTGGACTTAGAACCTTAGCTTTTGGAAGGCCGTGTGGGCGGGACTTATGTTTACTTTTCTTTTGTATAACCGTTGGTTGAACATCACGCCTATGGCGTAAATTTTGGATATATATAAATACATGACCCTAATAGGGCTTTTATGCAAGTTATGTTTGTTAAGAATGATATTCATTTGGAATCGTTTCTGATAAAGCCATAATAGCGTTGGTGTATGTTGGTGTGAAAAGAATAAGTGCCTAATGATTACTGTTTTCTATAGCGGCATGCCTCCGAGAAGGAATCCGGGCGGCAGAACCCGGAGGTCGAGGTCGGGAAGGCCGAGAGGAAGGGTAGGATCCCGAGCAAGAGCCGTAAGAGATTCCCCAACCACCACCTCCACCTCAACCCGATCGCGGATCGAAGAAATGTTTCTAAGACAGAATCCTCTTGTCTTTAACGGGAAAGGTAGCCCGGAAGAAGCCGAACAATGGGTTAGGGCCATTGAACGGATTTTTACCTTTTTAAGGTGCACGACACGGGAAAGGTTGTCGTGTGTTACCTTCCAGCTGATCGGACCAGCTGACTTCTGGTGGGAGGCCAGAAAGAAGACTTTTTCAGCTGAACAGCTCGAGGAATTCTCGTGGGAGGATTTCAAGAGAGAGCTGTATGAAAAGTACATCCCTAAAAGCTATAAGAGGAAGAAGGAGCAGGAGTTTTTCCTGCTAAAACAAGAAAGGATGACTATGACCGACTATGATCGCACCTTCTGCGAGATGTCGAGATATACACCAGAACTGGTGGACACCGACTTGAAAATGTCGGAAAAGTTCGAGCGTGGCTAAGAATGGAGATACGCATGTCTCTTGCCGACCATGGAGACCGCTTACTGAAGCTCTTGCGAGCTTTAGATATAGAGGCGGCCATGACCGAAAATAAGTCGGTGGCGTCTCGGACACAATCTTGTTGGATAGAGGAAAGGGAAATGGGAACCCAACCGCGGAATAACAACATCTGGAACTTTGGGGACGCCTAAGTCACAAGCGCCTGTGGCGAGGAGACGCAGCGCCACAGGGACAAGGCCGGAAGAGGCAGCTTTATGCTCCACCAAAGAAGGGGACCACATGAGCGATCGAGGACACCCCAATGCCCTCGATGCCATAGGACACACAAGGGTGTGTGCACGGCAAACGTGGTAAGTGTTATAAATGCGGGCAAATGGGCATTACGCCAACAATTGCCCGGTGTCACGTTCGGATGTGGCCGAACCAACCGGCAATGCTCACCATTAAGGGCTATCTGACTTCAACCCCACCGCCGCGCGGTTTCAGCCCCAACCCTCAACTTCGGTGGCAACAATTTCCGATTTCAACAACAACTCCAACAACAAGAACAATGGCGGCAAATCAACGGCAACCACCATAGCGGCGGTGGCGAACCACCGCAACAACAGGCGTCAACCACCGCGCCACGCCAAAGAGCAAACAATAAAGCCAGCAACAACGCCGAATCAGCGGACCGGCGCCCGTCGACCTCAAATTGCTCGGGGCTGAGCCTACGCCACCGCATAGGAGGCGAGCGAACAAAACCAAGAAACTTGGCGGTATGGGAGTTCTACTCAACCTACCGTTATAGTATTGTTCGATCACGGTGCTTCGCATTCTTTTATTGAAAAATCATGCGTGAAATCTCGAGCCTTAGGTCCGAAAAATCAAGCCGGGATATGAGAATCTCATCACCTATAGGAGGGATTATGACCGTTACCCACTTTTGCTCGAACCTAGAGTTGACATTAGGATCACTTAAGGTTCTGGCTAACAATCTAAACATAATACCCATGGACGATGTAGACATAATCCTCGGAATGGACTGGTTAGCTAAGAATCATTCCACGATTCTCTGTAAGGAAAGGAAAATTTCGTTCCACTTTCCTGGACAAGAAGCTACGCATTTCCACGGGATCAGCATGGGAAGAAGAATCCCGATAGTATCAGCACTACAAGCTAGGAGGATGATGAACCAGAAGGGATGCCATGCATTCCTTGTTTATTTAAACGATGAGGATAAACCCGAAGCGCGGGTAGAAGACATTGAAGTTGTCCAAGAATTTTCGGACGTATTTCCCGAAAATCTACCAGGACTACCTCCTAATAGACAACTAGAGTTTACCATCGACTTGGAGCCAGGATCAGCCCCAGTGTCGAAGGCGCCCTATAGGATGGCCCCGAAGGAGCTAGAAGAGCTGAAAATCCAAATCCAAGAGCTTTTGGATCTAGGATTCATTAGGCCGAGTGTTTCACCTTGGGGAGCGCCTGTTTTGTTTGTTAAGAAAAAGGATGGTTCTTTGAGGATGTGCATCGATTATAGGGAGCTAAATAAGATGACACTAAAGAACAAATACCCTTTACCCAGAATTGATGACCTGTTTGATCAATTGCGAGGCGGTGTATTCTCTAAAATTGATCTTAAGTCGATACCATCACTGAAAATACGGTCCGAGGATGTACCTAAGACCGCATTCGAACCGATATGGCCACTATGAATTCATAGTTATGCCATTCGGATTAACCAATGCACCACCGTATTCATGGACCTCATGAGCAGTATTTCATCCATTTCGGATAAATTTGTTTTGGTCTTCATAGATGATATCCTTATCTACTCAAAGAATGAAGAGGATCATAAGGAACATCTACGGACGGTTTTGCAAACCTTGAGAAATGAAAGACTCTTTGCTAAGTTTAGCAAATGTGAGTTTTGGCTGAAGGAAGTTATGTTCCTTGGACACATCGTGTCTGCTGAAGGCATAAAAGTAGATCCAGCCAAAGTAGAGGCCGTGCAGGAATGGAAATCACCAAAGACGCAGCACGAAATTAGAAGTTTCCTAGGATTAGCTGGCTACTATAGGAGATTCATCGAAGGATTCTCCAAGATTGCAAGGCCAATAACCCAGCTACTCCGGAAAGGAATCAAGTTCAATTGGACTGATGAGTGCGAGACGAGTTTTCAAATACTCAAAGAAAAATTGACCAGTGCACCAGTTCTAGCAGTCCCAGAAGCGGACAAGGGGTACGTGGTCTATACAGACGCATCTAAGACTGGGCTGGGTTGTGTTTTGATGCAAGAAGGAAAGGTGATAGCTTATGCATCCCGACAACTCAGACCCCACGAACTGAACTACCCAACCCACGATTTGGAATTAGCAGCTGTAGTCCATGCACTAAAAATATGGAGACACCATCTCTACGGTGTGAGATGTGAGATCTTCACGGATCATAAGAGTTTGAAGTATTTCTTCGAACAAAGAGATCTGAATATGAGACAGAGAAGATGGCTAGAATTAGTAAAAGATTACGACTGTGGTATTAACTATCACCCGGGCAAGGCGAATGTAGTAGCTGACGCCTTGAGTCGTAAGAGCCATACCAAGTTAGGATGTCTCTTTATACATGAGGAAAAACTCGTTGAAGAGTTTGGTAGAATGAGAATTGAACTGGTGGAACCACCTGAGACAATTGTGAGCTGTATCGCTACACTCACACTGGCATCTGACCTAAGAAAAAGAATTGTCGAGGACACGAAGGATGGAGGAAAAGTTGGAAAAGATCCAGAAAGACTAAGGTCCAAGGATTCAAGAATTTCAAGAGGCACCGGATAACGCCTTATTGTTTGAAGGTAGGATATGCGTTCCTGACGACGCAGAGCTTCAGAACGAAATCATGAGTGAGGCTCACGATACGCCCTACACCGCCCACCCAGGCAGTACTAAGATGTACCAGGACCTGAAGGAAAAATTTTGGTGGGAAGGCATGAAGCGAGATATAGCTTCTTTAGTAGAACATTTGTCTTGTTTGTCAACAAGTGAAGGCACTACACCAACGTCCTACGGAAGTTACAACCGTTGGAAATCCCGAATGGAAGTGGGACGATATAACGATGGATTTCGTTACAAGCTTACCCAAATCGAGAAGAGGAAACACGACCATATGGGTAATTGTGGATAGACTTACCAAAAGTGCTCACTTTCTACCTATTCAAAGCACTTATGGATCGATAAGTTGGCCCGGTATGCGTTAAGGAAATTGTGCGACTACATGGAGTGCCAAAATCTATTACCTCGATCGAGACTCCAAGTTCACATCCGGTTTTGGATTAGCTTGCAAAGAGAACTGGGTGCAGATTAAATTTCAATCTGGCATTCCACCCACAAACCGATGGACGATCGGAGAGAACGATCAAACGCTAGAAGATATGCTTAGAATCGTAATTTTGGATCGAGGTGCAAAATGGGAAGAGATTTTACCTCGATTGAATTTGCTTACAACAACGAGTTATCAGCGACGATCGGCATGGCCCCATACGAAGCCTTGTATGGCAAAAGTGTAGATCACCACTTTATTGGGATGAAGTCGGTGAGAGAAAGGTCATAGGGCACGATGCGGTGAGCGAAATGATCGAAATCGTTCGACAAATTAGGATGAGGATCAAAGAGGCTCGGGACGGACGAAATCTTCTGTTGATACGCGTGAGATCCGAAGCTACAATTTGAGGATGGAGACAAAGTATTTCTTAAGGTCTCTCCATCAAAAGGGATTGTCGGGTTTGGCACGAAAGGAAAGCTTAGACCCGTTTCATAGGACCTTATGAGATCCTAGAAAGGATAGGTCCATGCTTATAGGTTGGCCCTTCCGCCAAACCTGGGAATGTCCATAATGTTTTCACGTGTCATGATTACGAAAATCGTTCACGACCCAAAGCACGTGATTCACCAAGGCGGCGTGATCCTCGGGCGGACATGAGCTATAAGGAAGAACCCGCAGCCATACTTGACCACAAAGTCCAACAACTACGGAGCAAGTCGATTCCGTTAGTCAAAGTCTTGTGGAGACACCACTTTACGAGAAGAAGCCACGGGAGCTTGAAGAAGCGATGAGAGAAAATACCCGATCTATTTTTCTAAAGGTATACAAATTTCGGGATGAAATTTTTCGTAAGGGGGGTGGAATGTAATATTCCAAAGAAACGAATATACGATTACGGTTTTCTAAACCCGTAATTAGGGTTTTGCCGTATATTATCTTTTACGACATCGAACCTTGTGATTTCGATACGATATCGTTATAACAATTCCTTTCATAATTCACTAAGGATTGTGAATTAAAGGATTGAAATATTACGAAATGATTAAATCGATATATTTTAACGTCGACGCAGATCGAGCGTCGACTTTTCATGAAATTTTCTGGCGGTGAAGCTTGGAATTAATTTCCATCTTAATTCCTTTATTAAAAGGGATATATTTATTTAGTAAGTATGAACTTACTGCGACCATTTTGAGATGAGTCGATTTTGAACGTTTTGAACGTCAACGTCTAGAGACGTTTTGTAAAATGAGTTTAATGCTCAGGAAATTATAATAATTAATTTCCTATTATTATTCTATATAATTTCAGTATTAATATTTATTAAAATCGAATTTTCAGTTATTAAAATTCGATAAATTGGTATTGAAATTTTTGAAAACCCTAAGTTTATAAACTTTGGTTTTTCACATGAAATGACACTATTAAATTACCCTATAGTATCTAAACTTTATAATATGATATATATGGGTATTATTAAGCTATGAAATCAGTTTTTGGAACAATAAAACTCGATAGCTTATATTTATAATTTTCGAGACCTAATTATAGAAATTAGGGTTTCTTATGCATAAATTAATGCTATAATTTTATCCTATGCTATTATTCAATATCTAAATCATATATTATGATGTATATATGTATATTTGGATCGAAAATGGCATGAGTATCAATAATAGGTGTGATTTGTATTTTATTCCTATTTTTCCTAATTTTGGATCGGTATTTTCGAAAATATGCTATATGCTTGATTTAATTATTTTTATGGCTTGTATTATATATCTATGATCATGTATTATTTATATAATGTATTAAGGAGTGAAATAAATTAAATCCTACCTATTTGGAGCTAAAACCGTCGCCCATCATCACTAAATAAGGCATGATGTGCACCTTTTTTCCACCCAATGCATGAACACCTTTTTAACACTAGCCTAATCATCACTAAGCACTCCTAAAATGCTGCAACCATTTCTATTGGTGAAGTGTGTGTGAGTGTGACCGAGAGAGAGAGAGATGGGTTAATAGGGGGACTCTTCCCCTTCAACACTCCACTTCCCATTATACACTCTTCCCTCATCCATTTCAAACACTCACATCACTCTCCATCCTCTCCAAAATCTGCAACAGCCGAGCTCCCCCTCCCCCATTTTCGAAAGCTTCATCCCCTTCTTCTTCTCCATTTCTCCTCCCAAACCTTGATACCATACCATATTCTTGTGATTCTATACCATTCCTCAGGTAAATAATTTATGTATGTTTCGAATGTTATATATATGTTGAGCATGAGATATATTGTTCTTGATGACCTATTTCCAAATATATGAATAAATGTTAGAAGAGCATGGATGGTATTGTTTATTTAATTTTGAATAGATCTAGTGTTTGTTCATAATTTTCGAACCATATGAGATGTTAAAATAATTTTGAAAATGTATAAAATTTCTTCATGATGACCGATTTTATTTAAACATGTTCTAAGCTTGGATTATTGATCTATGATATGATTTAAGACTATGGTATGTTAATTAAAATTTTTGGAAAACCCTAGCTATTTATTTCATTAATACCGTGAGCTTCTTAAACATGTACCATGATGTATAAATTTTATTTTTAATCATACAATGTCATATTCATGCTTTAGGACCTTGATTACATGTTCTATGATTTACCTAGAATTTTTGAAAATCAAATGCATGATTTTTATAAAAGGCCGAGAGCATACTATATGTATATGTTGGTGTATGATTTTATTTTTGAACATGTAATGGTGTTTTAATGCTTTAGTATATTATTTATGCATTGTGTGAATTAATTAGAATTTTTGGAAATCATTTATCTATTTAAATCAAATAAGCCGAAAGCTTACAAGCTTATATGGTGATGATTTAATTGGTTCTTGATGATTAAATGATGTTATATTAATATACTATAGTGTATAAACATAGTATATAATTGTTGGAATTTTGAAAACCAAAACAATCAAAAAGCCGAGAGCTTACAAGCTCATATGGTGATGATTTCAATTGGTTTGGTTGATATTATGATGTTACAATGTTATAATATAATGTTTAATCATGTTGGAATTTATTTAGAATTTTTAGAAATTATTTGCTAATTATTTGGTAATTATCAAGTTATTACCGTGAATATTGTTATATATTGTGAAATAAATGGTTATGATGAACTATGGGTTATATTGGTGAAGTATATTGATGTTGGGATATTATTATAGGTATATATCAATTTAGGGAATTTTTGGATAATTATTCCCTATTTATTTGAATTACCGTAAATATATATATGTATATATATAAATAAATAGCAAATAATATCATATGAATTTTATGAATTCATATTCTGGACCATAGTGTATAATAATGCACTATATTAATTTAGAAAAATTTTCAAAGGTCATTTAGTATTTTTAATCTAATTATCGAAAATTTCGATAATTTAAAAGGGTTTTAAAATCCTTTTTAATTCAGTTTATTAATAAAATATATGTCTATTAATATTCTGGACAGTTTTTAAATTTTACAAAATTTTATAAACATAGATTGCTATGTTTGAGACAAACGTTCATTTTATAACGTTTTAAATACCAAAATACGCTTTTTATTTATAAAAAGGGTTATTAAAAATGCGAAAATAATTATAAGTCCTTGATTTACAAGATAAATCGAGAAATAGGACTTTACGTTTTCAAATCGAACAAATTCGATTTATAAAACAAAATTGTAAGAAATTACTTTTTAAAAGTCAAAATCGTTGACTTTGTTGACCAGTGTTGACTTCGTTGACTTTTCAAGTCAAACGTACGATTATACGCTTATAAACACGTCAGTACGCGTAAGATATACTAATTGAGTATGATACCTCATTAGTAAGAAAAGACTTCACAAATGAAATCCATATATCGAAAAACGTACTTATACGTTGAACGTATCTCGAAGAACGAGAAGAGTCAATCGTATACGTGTTAGAGACGTATTGAATCCACTAAGGAATTCAGTCTCACATCGATATGAAATATCGAAGTTTATCTTAGTTTTCGAAAGTCTCGAAAGACTTGAGCGACGTACTAAAACCTCGCTTTTTCGTAAAGGTGTGGGCCTTGACAGTGACGGGATTTTGACGAACGAACGAACTGGGACTTTTACAACGAACCATAGTCCAGGTGGGCTCCTTTTCTTACCTCACGAATGTGGGCTTCTTATCTTCAAAATGTGGGCCTTTTCTTACCCCACTAAAACGTGACTTTACTGTTATTTCAAATGAGTTTATTTACATCACTTATCCTACAACTGTTTAACAAATGTTTCTTGCATTACACCGCCAAAATATTTCGTTTTGTGTATGGATCCTATCTGTTATGCCGGGTAGGGTGGAGATAGTTGGAACTATTATATCAATTGTTGTGGTAGCACCCAACCTTTTAATGTCGGGTCCTATCTTGGGATGATAAATGCACAGCTAGGATTGGCGTGAAGGTTGGAACTATCTGTTAACATATGCTTGCAGAGAGTCACGACTGTGTCTTTAGACGGGATTACGGCGGTCACGGCGTCGTAGATGGGAGGTGTCACAGCCCCTAAATCCTAAGTACGGATTAGCGGGGACTATACCTCTAAACAAAGGTAAACATACATGGAGACTTCTTTAACAATAAGCGTAATGCATAAATCAAATATGTTCTTGGACATTAGTACATAATTTAAGTTCTTGCAATGAAGACATGTGATAAGTACATATGACGATGTACTATCAAGGTATAAACATATCAACGACAACATTCCTATTGCTCAACACCGCCCATCCATCATCTCGCTCAACCCGCACATTTAAAACAAACATGCGGTCGAGTACAAGAATGCACTCGGTGGACTCATGCCAAAACATTTTATCATTTGTGGATTACACTGCCACATCATGGTAAGACACAAGGGTTTTAGTTGAAAATGCCTTGTGCTTACTAAAATATTTTCATCAGTTTCAAAATCATCGCCTGGCCAGGCATTTTTCTTGTGTGTATGATCCGTATCCCTTATCATCATTTCATCATATCATCATAGTCGAAAGTCGTGAGGGAGGCCTCCTCTACGACCCCGTGACCGCCGTGAATTGTCCTTACACAGCCCCACGTCACCTTAGGTGTACACGTTAATCCTAGCTGTATTGTCCTTCCCAAGATAGGATCCGATATCGATTTCATTCATAAGTTGGGAATGACCCAACAACATTCATAACATTCATAACATTCATATCAATCTCATGGATAGGATACATACACAAAACATAAACATTTTGGCGGTAATCATGTAAACATTTTATCAACAGTTGAAATAAGCATCGTAAATAAATATTTCAAAAGCATTTTATTTTTAAGTAGAGTAAAGCCCACCGACCGTCGATTGCCTTAATCGATTTCTTGAAAGCAAGCCCTAGCTTTAGCCTATCTATTCTCGACCTTGAGGTTTTGGTGTAGAAACTATCCATCGAGTCTTAGAACCCATATTTCTATTTTAGTGTATATCATGGTATGATATACACTCAATTGACCATGTGGTAGACACTAGTCAAATATTTCACGTTAAGGTATGCTTTCGTGAAAATATCGTATCATGATGTTTTATCATAATTGTACATCTTATAATGCTCTATCGTACTTGCGACATAACATAATGAATGCATCGATTAATAGCATGTTAGTCACATAAGGCATATTACATAGGGTTTCCAACACTTAGTCAAATTTCAAGTGTTTTAATTTCAGCAAAACAGCTTGAAACAACCCAAGTGACGTACTTTGACGATCCATAACTCTCGATTCAGAATACGTATGGTCGCACAAAGATACATTCTGGAAACCTCTAAACATGTACTACAAGTTCTAAGAAGGAATTAAATCCAAAAGAGTCGTGGTTCTGAAGATATAGGGTCTCAAAGTGGGCAACTCAAACTGACTTCTATACTTAGAAAATTTTCAGAATTTTCAGTTTTAGCTTAACGACGAGGGTTTTATGAGGCTCGTAACTTTTGACTCACAATGCCAAAATGGCTGCAGGCTACCAATTTAGAAACCTTGTAACAAGTACTACATATGTCATGAAGACCATACTGGAAAATATCTAACGCATCGAGAAATACATAAGTCCAAAGTTGACTAGTTGGAAATGGACAGTTTCCAGTAGGTGACTTTGGGTCAGTGAAAGGTATACCTATAAGAGTTGGTTTGGGATGAAACTTTCCAGATCACAACTAGACATGGTGGGGAACATTTCTTATGAAGAAACCCAAGTCCAAATCGGACTACAAATGGCTTGAACACCTCACGTAAAAGTCATACTCGAACAGCCTATTAACATAGAAATTTTCTAAGGCAGTTTGTCCAAAAAGGCTTACTGAAATGCTTCAACTTTAAAAATTCACCGTGAGTTCATTATAAGGAATCTGGAAATGAAACCAATCATATTGAAAATCCACTTAAGTCTAGTTTTATCCAGAAAAAGCCTCACTCAATGATTCACAATAGATTGGGAGATAAAAATATTTTACCACAAGCTATCACTCCCGTGACAGTTTTGTGCAGTTAACTTGTAAAATCTGGAATAAATAGTAAAGATTTTTAGAAAATTCTGAAAATTTACAGGAATCTTCTAGACATTCTGAATTATGTTTCTGCCAAATTTTATAGTTTTATCATTAGCCAAACTTAAAACGAAAGCCACGCACTATGGGTGATAAACACGGCGATTTCGCAGATTTGTGCAGTGTTTTTGATAAATACAATTAAAATAGCAAATCAAGTTGGATGGACTTGAAATTTTACAGAGGCATACTAGACACATATAATTTCAACATATCAAAATTCACAATCATCGGACCACTGAAACTTAGTCAAATAAATTCGTGAAGTTACTGATCGTCCAGATTAACAACATGCAATCACTTTCAAGTATAGAACCAACACCATCAAGCTTATTGATGAACATGCATGTGTATATTTTGATCAAAGTAACTTATGGGTGTAGGGATTTTACCTTGGATCAGATTTTAACAAGGTTGAGGGAGATGCAACGAAGCTCGTTGTCCGGTTTAGCTTCGATGAACCATTCAAGCTATAAGCTTGATTTCTCTTGATGGAGAGAACATAGGGCTGCCATGGAGCAAGAAGAGGGAGAGAAGAGAAATGGGGGAAAGAGAGAGGGAAGTGGGACGACAGAAATGAGGTGTGGGGTGTGTGTGGGGTGGTGTTGGAGAGGTATGGGGTGTTGGGTGGTAGGCATGGGTGACATTTGTTAATACACTCACATACATCTACACTTGTCACACACATGCACAACACTCTTACACTCCCTCTCTACACACACACACATGCACGATTTTATGCATATATATATATAAATTTCAGTATTTAATTGTTTAATTATGATATATAATTAATCACATTGCCACTTAATAGATACATGTAATAGTGGGAAGATTAACAACACACTTTGTTATAGCACTTAGGAGCTCTCGGCTCTCACACTTGTAATAGTTCAAATTTTATTTTCCATGCCATTAATAGACATATATATCATAACATATGGTTTAGATGATAAATAATATCATAGGATAAATTAATGGCATCGTTTTATGCGATAAAAATCGAGTTCGAAAATTAGGGTTTTCGAACGTTTGAAAAATTGGTAACTATCGAATCTTGATGATCTAGCATTGATTTAATGCTAAATCATACTGTAATTACATATACCAATCATAGGAAATTAATTCCTATAATTTCTTGATCGATTAAAACGCTGTTTCATCTCAAAACGTTAACGCTTGAAAACGCTGCAAAACGCTCATTATCGACTCATCTCGAAATGGTCGTCATTACTTTATTAAATTATTCCATTTATAATGGAATTCAATCCTAAGCTTAATTGCTTAGAAAGATTTCATGAAGTTTTAACTATCGATACGCGATCGACGTTAAAATTATACTGCCGATATACTTCATATACTTTTATTCCTTAATTCACAATTCTCAGTGAATATAAAATAGGATTTCATTCCTTCGTAATTAATCGAAGTCATTATTCGATATCATTCGATTGAATATCTCAAGAAAGCTTCTAATTTACGGGTTTTAAATACCGTAATTAGGCATTTAATTCTGCGGGGTATTACATCCTACCCCCCTTAAAAGAAATTTCGTCCCGAAATTTGCATACCTCATAAAGTATGGGTATCTTAACATCATAACATCATAACTTTCTATGTGCTTTTCTTTCGTCCATGGTTCTTCCATTGGACTTTCATTATAAGACCCAAACTTGCTTCTTTAATCGTTGAATCGTACGATCAAATTAGTCGTAGATTTTCATCATAACCCATCTGAGTCAAAGGTCACATCATCATGTTGGTTTATGTGAATTGGGTCATTTTCGTATTTCCTTAACTGTGACACGAGGAAAACATTTCGTACTTTCCCCCAAATGTGGTGGAAGTACCAAGCTATAGGCTACTAGGCCTATCATTTCTAGGAGCTCGTAAGGTCCTATAAAACGTGATCTCAACATTCTTGTATCTAAACTTATAATTCCTCTAGATGGAGAAATCTTAAGAAACTTTAATTCCGCATTCAAGAATGCAGTTCGGGTTTACGCGTACCAACGTAAGACTTTTGTCTGTCCTAAGCTTTTCTTATTCCTTGCCTCGTTGGTAGATATCTTAATCGTTTCATTTACAACGTCAGGACTTTATACCTTTGCTCACCTACTTTGTTACAATAAAGTGGTGGTCAATACTTTTTTCGTAATACGCCTATAAGGCTACATTAATCGTTGTTTGATCGCTACTATCGTACATAAACTTAACAAGTGGTACAATAAGTTCCCACCGATGCCTTGGTTTATCACTTGTTCTATCGTATCCTTAAACATTCATACTTGTCCTTTGATTGTCCTTCGCCTGTGAGTGGACATCTATGTTAAGGCTCAATCTCGTGTCTAACTCATTTTGTGAGTTAGTTCCAAAACTAGAGGTACTCTTGAAGTCTCTATCTCGAATCGATAGGTTTGGTACTCCTTGTAAATATACGATTTCCTTTATGTACGACTAAGCTAACTTATCGGATCTATGAGTCATCCGAATAGGCAGAGACAAAACATAATTGGCGAGTCAATCCACTATTAGCCATATAGTAGTGCAACTTCTTTATGACTTTGGTAAAATCTGTCATAAGATCTATTTCTATATCATTCTATTTTCATTCGTATATCTCTAGAGATTATAACCTCTTATAAGGCCTTTGATACAATGCCTTTACTTGTTGATAACCGAGACACTGCTCGACAATGTGATTATATCTTATCTCATTCCTTCCTATCTAACCTTTCTCATAATTCATAATACATCTTAATAATGCCTGGTTGGCGGTATGAGAAGGATCATGAAATTCATTCTTGGTTTTATTTCTAAGCTTATTATTGCTTGGGAATATATGTATATATTTATCTCTTAGACAATATAACACTGTCTAGTGCTCCTTAAAATATCCTTTAGCTCTTCATTCCTTATTTTAATTTGCATTCTATTCCCATCTTCATTTTCTCTTTTTAGTCATATTTCACCTTGGTTGTGGGAATACTACTTACATTCGTCCTCGATTTCCGACTATTTCGTTTCTCGCTTTCTTAACTTTTCCGATGAGTTTTCCTTTTCTATAAGGACATACCATAATTTAGACTGAATTTTATATCTTAGGCATTAAATTCTACATTAACCGCTCATAGGTGATCATTTATCACATTTATAATCTTTACCGATTCGTGCCATCTTTCCTATCTTGTATCCAAGTTTCTTTGCTCAAGAATAAATTCAAACTTTTGTAAATTGTGAAGGGTTCTTAATTTATTGATATAGGAGTGAAATTTCCAAGACTTTGGTATTTATACTACTCGTTACTATCGAGGTAATAGATTTTGGCACTCGTGAAGTCGATAATTTCCTTTACATACAACCGGGCTAACTTGTCGATCCATAAGTACTTTGGATTGGTAGGAAGTGAGCACTCTTGGTGAGTCTATCAACAATTACAAATATAGCGGTGTTCCTTTTGATTTGGGTAAGTTCGTACGAAGTCCATCGTTATTTCATCCCATTTCCACTCGGTATTTCCAACGGTCAGAAACTTTCCGTATGGACGCTGGTGTAATGCTTTCATCTGGCGGCAAACAAGACAAGTGTTCTACTAAAGAAGCTATGTCTCGCTTTCATGCCTTCCCACCAAAACTTTTCTTTCGTGTCTTGGTACATCTTAGTACTATCTCGGGTGGCGGTGTAGGGTGTATCGTGAGCCTCACTCATTATTTCATTTTGAAGTTTTGCGTTGTCTGGAACGCATATTCTTTCTTCAGACCATAAGGCGTTGTCCGACGCCTCCTGGAAGTTCTTAAATCCTCCAGCCCTTACCCTTTCTCGGATCTTTTCTAACTTTTCCTCCATCCTTTGTCTCTCGACGATCCTTTTTCTTAAATCAGATTCTATCACTATTTCAAGTCATGAGTTAGGAAATTCTGTTCATGTGGCCTAAGTCATCGTGACACATAAGTTATTATTTATCTCATATTAATACATAGCCTTACTTTTATTAATCCGTGAGAATTGTGACTCTATTTTGGGGTAACTATCTTATTGGTCTTGTTACCTTAGAGAGTTCTTAATGGATCTCAATGTAAATCAATTAATCTATAAAATTCATGATCTTATTTTAGGTCATTGACGTCTTTCATCTTTAATTGTTTTGTCCTTTGTCAGATCTACATTGTTCTCTTTTAAAGACACTATGTGCCTGAGGAATATTTCTCCTTTAAGCTGAGATTTACAAAACTGCATTTGACAAAATTTGCCCGACTCTTAAAAGTCGTAAGACAGCCTTCGATTTTCTTTATGTTCTTTCTCTCCTTTGAATAGATAAGAACATCATCTATGAGGATTGAGATAAAAATTATCTAGGTATGTGTGAAACACTCGATTTTTGAGGTTCATAAATGTATGGTGCATTGGTTAGTCCGAATAGCGTAACTATTATCTCATAGTAACCATATTTTATTCGTAACAATTCATTTCGTATTTTGGATACCATTCTTCAAGACCATATAATATTACATCATAATGCCTCAATGAGGACTTTTCATACATTACTTACGAGGGTCGGTCTCACCGAAATGATCGATTATAAGGCGCCTAGCTCTTTTACACTCAAAACTTTGACACTTCTTCACCATATTCATAAACTCTTCCAAACTACGCTTATTTTACATATCTTAATCACACCATTTTCATCATAAACCATTATTTACATATAAGTCTCATAGGATCCTAGGATTCTAGGTCTCGAGTGACCTTCGTCGTAGTTGTACTTCTCCTCGAAACTTGCCTTTCTCCAAGCACGCTTTTGTTTCATACTTCGATGGTCGCTCTCTTTAGAGAGCCGGGGTCAAGCCGCCCCGCTTCTTCTTCAATACTAGAAGTTGGTGTTACTTTTATCGAAAGTATGGTTGGGTTGGTAGCGTAATTCTCCTAATCCGCGAGGCGATAAGATTTTGTCCTTTTGCCTTTCTCGCTCTTTTTCGTACCATTGATGGCACAGACGTGGGGCGGCGTTTGGAACATCATGGTACAACCATTCCTTTATGTCGTCTTGTGTAACTTGCCGAGGTCCGGACAAGTACTCGTGAGGTGTCGCTTCCACGCATTATATGTATACTTGAGCTCGCTGACAAATCTCGTAAGTCTGCCTGCACTTTGGAATTTTCTCATGGAGAAATTATTCTCTTGATACTTCTTTTGCAAAATTTCGCTAATCTGCTGCAAATGACAAATACGTCGTTGGGTACCATCCTCATTTAACACTCTATAGTTACGAGTATCCATCCGAGGTGCAAAAATTTCTCCAAAACTGTTCTAAATTCATTCCTAGTTCATATCAAAAGAGCCGATATGCTCGTGTGAGTTATAACCTTGTAGGGCTTAGGGTTAACTTTTAACTCGTCTTTTACTCCTTTTCTTGCCATCTCAGAAACATATAGTTCTAGATGAGTCCGACTTAAATTAAGCAATGGAGGGAATTTTAATAAGAAGGATCTCTTAATGAATTATACACTTTAAGACGCATATAACCCGTAGATTACTTGTGACACGACTCATGATACTCATCTTAATACTCATTTTACGCTTTACATTTTCAATCAGATGTTGCCTTAAAGATATTCGCATAAGCGAACAAAGGGTACCGATATTCGTCGTGCAAAACCTCTAACGAAAAGGTTAGGCCCAGTCACTAATCACATGAATGACACCATATCCAAGCTTCTTGTCTCTAAAATTATATCTACGCTCCACATAGATATAATGATCCATATCATTGGATAGAACTTTAGGCGATTCTAGGTTCAATTCGAGCTTGAGCAACACTTGCGATGGTCATAAATTCTCGTATAGGTAAGGGATTTTCATTTCGATTTGCTTACCCCGAGTTGGGTTCTATCGCTTCACGCATACTTGTGCGATGTCAAAAGCAAGCACCTATATCGAACAAAATCTTATGGCTATTCCGAGAAATTTTTCCTCATACATATTCTCGCCTTTTGGTTCTGCTTTGATCTGCTTTCGATGCAAGGTATAGGCTTTGGTCTACGGTGTTCCGCTTATTCAAGTAAACATCTATTTCATATGTCCTCGTCCTTTCCATTGGGACATCATGTTCCTCATATGGCCTTCATTGCCTCATTCACTTTATACTTCTCGGTATCCGTATCGTTATGCTTTTACCAATAGCATTCGTGGTTAGATTTACATCAACTTATCCTTTAATATTGATATATTTTAATAATTAAATCTTATCGTAAAGATCGTCATGTCTCTATTACTATCATTCATTCTTGATCCAAGATGAATGATTTAATTTCCTTTTCACTTTATTGATCTTAGGGATATATTTCTCATATATCCTTACTTTAAACTCCTCTCTAGAGAAATCCTTGACTTGGCATTTAGTGCCATCGTTTGTAATATCCCTTTGGATATACGTTATTTCTTCTTAATCCTTTATTGATTTATCGTGCAATTTCGCATAAGATAAAATCTTTTGTCCATCGGGATGTATTATACTTTTACCTCGACGTCAAATATCTTTACCATTTTCTCGACATTCAATGATTTCTTCATTTCCATGTCGAGATACTTAATACCTCACTTTATTGATCGTCACAAAATATGGGGTAATATTTACAATTAGGTCCACCTTAAGATCCTTCCATGCGAATCTTTTCCGTGTTCTCTTGGATGTATTTCCTTTGCAAGATCTATAGAAACTATCTTGCTTGTTAACTATTAAGTTACACAAGACAAGCGTTTTGTGTCATTATAACTTAGAGTATTAAGATTTATTTCAAAATAATGAATCTATTTCTTAATCCGTTTCCTTACTTCAAGGGAATTACCTTACTTATCGAAGTCATAACATTTCTAAAACTTATGTCATATCAGGAACTATCTAATTGTATAGCTCGTAATTTCTTCTGCTATTTTTGACTTTTGTCTGTTTTCATGAGCATGATATTTGAAAGAAATCTTACTTTCTTATACTTCGCCCACTTTCGTGACTAGAACCGTTATCATCGCTATATGGCTTGGTAGGGTAGTACATTCGCATCCATAACTTAAATTCTAAGCATCTTATTTCCATGTCTTAGCTTTGAGTTATTTTCTCCATACTTAGTTCACATACTAGGGCTATCCTAGCTATTCACACAATCTTGAGGATTTCAATTCCTCAATCTCATTACCGTTTGTTTAACTAAGTTTTAATTACTCGGAATCGATTATGCTCAAGCATAATCTCATTGACTGAGGTATAAGGCGGGAGATTTATTGTCTGAGACGCTATCATTTCCTTATATATATATTCTTTGAAAAGAATATCTTGTATGCATCTTCATTCTTTTTAAACATGTCCAACCTACTAACGAGGTTTCAAGGACATCCAACTATCTTAAAGATAAGTTGTAATCGCTCTCGTCATGACATAATAAGGAAAATTCATATCCCACAGATATCATATACTTTTCTTTGCTTTTATTCTTGCATTCAATGCTAAAGAGTATCTTATTCATAAATTTGTTATCATAACAGTCGTATGATGGTATAACTTCATTGTTATCATCCTTTGTTAACCCCATCAAGGGTCATCACATCATGTGTGCCATAGGAAGAATATCTCGTCTCATCGAGATTTTCTTTACATCATAATTTCTTGATGCCTATCACTTTACTGGTCTGAAACTTTTAGGTGACTGAGATAAGTCAACCTATTTCACGCCCGACATTTATCGCTTTACTAATTCGCTCTTTAGGTGACAAGGTAAGTCAACTTTCATCTTACTTGATGGTTTCAAGAATCAAGGAGAAATTATCATGACTACCTACAAAGAGTACCGTCTCATCCATCAAGATAATATCTTTTCAAAGATTGAATCGATATGTTCCTTGGATCAATAAATGGGGCTCTAGGTCCAAGACCGAATGACGACTCATCGAGATTTCTTTGGTCATATGGGCTGGCGCACCGTCACAATCATATTCTCACCACATAAGGCTTTGGGTTCAAAAGGACACTTTGTAAATTTTGAGTTGGAAGTTTTCTTCGAAAGTGAGAAACTCGAATGATTTCTCAATCGAACTAGGTCATAGAGTTAAATTCAATGACGTAAATTGGGTAATGGATATAATTTGAAAGCTTATATACCCATAATAGGTCATCAACAAAGTTCTCATGTATGTCAAGGTTCTACTTGTACATCAAGATTTTACTTTCTTAGTAACATTCTAGGATTCAGATCATACTATAATGCCTTACTCTTTTCAAATCATAGAACTAACTTCAACTGATTCTCATGAATTCTGGAGTAGGAATCAGGAATTTGGTCCTCCATAAGAAATGAAGTACAGTGCATTAGGAGCACGTAGGCGAAAACCATACGTAAATTGGAGTTCACACGACCGAGAACGAGTCAAAACAGAATCACTGCGCAGTGCAGAGAAATTTACACGCGTTCGCGCCGAAGTCATAAACGATGCCGACACCAAGTTCGTACATGCCGTTACCGATGCCGAGGTAGTACAGAATATTGCCGACACCGAGGTCGACAAACTACCCCAGTCGATATGTCAAAGGCGATGTTATAAATGCCGATTTTGAAGTCGACAATCGACATGCCGATGTCGGCCGAGGTCGTATATGTCGAGGTCGAACAATTTCAGATAGATCTTTTGCTTTTCTACACTCAAGATGGAATGAAATTCTCAAATCCATCACTACTCTTGTTCTTGTAATTGAAGGAAGTTCTTACTTCTATGTTCTTTCGTAAAAGTGATCATGCTTCTTAAAAGTCTACGTTCGCTTGAACTAGCATGCTCATCATCATAATCAACTTTGAGATTGAAGTAAAACTTCAATATTCCTACGTAGCTCATTTATACAAGACGTATTTCGTTGAATTTAAAGAATTCAACATAACATATTTGACAAATAAATGTCCAATCTCAATCATTTTAAAACATGAATAATCATAACTTTGTTCATAATAATGAGCCCTTATTAAATTCCGTGAATTCAAACATTTCATCTTCGCATATCGTGTCAAACTTTCTCATATCATTGTCATCATCTTTCTTATATCTTCCTTCTTTTCATAACTTTCTTCACAAGTCATTTGTCATATCATTCATTTTCAACCGTTCTCATAGCTTTCATTCTTTTCAAAGATCATTTCAATCATCATTCACTTCAAACTTTTCATTTTATTTAAAAAATCATTTCATAAACATTCGTCCGCCAAAGCTAATTTTCAAAACTTTGGGAAAAGAGTCATTTACCTCATTTCGGTTGAGCTTGATGTGATGGAGTGTTGAGCATTGTCACCGATCTCTAGAAGTCTAATGACTCAATCTAGACTTAACCTTAAAGAAGATTTTGGGTCAAGAGCGAACCGCCTCGATACCACTCATCACGCCCCTAAATCCTAAGTACGGATTAGCGGGGACTATAACTCTAAACAAAGGTAAACATACAGGAGACTCTTTTAACAATAAGCATAATACATAAATCAAATATGTTCTTGGACATTAGTACATAATTTAAGTTCTTGCAATGAAGACATGTGATAAGTACATATGACGATGTACTATCAAGGTATAAACATATCAACGACAACATTCCTATTGCTCAACACCGCCCATCCATCATCCGCTCAACCCGCACATTTAAAACAACATGCGGGTCGAGTACAAGAATGCACTCGGTGGACTCATGCCAAAACATTTTATCATTTGTGGATTACATCGCCACATCATGGTAAGACACAAGGGTTTTAGTTGAAAATGCCTTGTGCTTACTAAAATATTTTCATCAGTTCGTAAAATCATCGCCTGGCCAGGCATTTTTCTGGTGTGTATGATCCGTATCCCTTATCATCATTTCATCATATCATCATAGTCGAAAGTCGTGAGGGAGGCCTCCCTCTACGACCCCGTGACCGGCCGTGAATTGTCCTTACAAAGACACAAACCTTAGGTGTACACGTTAATCCTAGCTGTATTGTCCTTCCAAGATAGGATCCGATATCGATTTCATTCATAAGTTGGGAATGACCCAACAACATTCATAACATTCATAACATCTCATATCATCTCATGGATAGGATACATACACAAAACATAAACATTTTTGGCGGTAATCATGTAAACATTTTATCAACAGTTGAAATAAGCATCGTAAATAAATATTTCAAAAGCATTTTATTTTTGAGTAGAGTAAAGCCCACCGGACCGTCGATTGCCTTAATCGATTTCTTGAAAGAAGTCCTAGCTTTAGCCTATCTATTCTCGGCCTTGAGGTTTTGGTGTAGAAACTATCCATCGAGTCTTAGAACCCATATTTCTATTTTAGTGTATATCATGGTATGATATACACTCAATTGACCATGTGGTAAGACTCTAGTCAAATATTTCACGTTAAGGTATGCTTTTCGTGAAAATATCGTATCATGATGTTTTATCATAATTGTACATCTTATAATGCTCTATCGTACTCATGCGACATAACATAATGAATGCATCGATTAATAGCATGTTAGTCACATAAGGCATACTTCACATAGGGTTTCCAACACTTAGTCAAATTTCAAGTGTTTTAATTTCAGCAAAACAGCTTGAAACAACCCAAGTGACGTACTTTGACGATCCATAACTCTCGATTCAGAATACGTATGGTCGCACAAAGATACATTCTGGAAACCTCTAAACATGTACTACAAGTTCTAAGAAGGAATTAAATCCAAAAGAGTCGTGGTTCTGAAGATATAGGGTCTCAAAGTGGGCAACTCAAACTGACTTCTATACTTAGAAAATTTTTCAGAATTTTCAGTTTTAGCTTAACGACGAGGGGTTTTATGAGGCTCGTAACTTTGACTCGCAATGCCAAAATGGCTGCAGGCTACCAATTTAGAAACCTTGTAACAAGTACTACATATGTCATGAAGACCATACTGGAAAATATCTAACTCATCGAGAAATACATAAGTCCAAAGTTGACTAGTTGAAATGGACAGTTTCAGTAGGTGACTTTGGGTCATGAAAGGTATACCTATAAGACTTGGTTTGGGATGAAACTTTCCAGATCACAACTAGACATGGTGGGGAACATTTCTTATGAAGAAACCCAAGTCCAAATCGGACTACAAATGGCTTGAACACCTCACGTAAAAGTCATACTCGAACAGCCTATTAACATAGAAATTTTCTAAGGCAGTTTGTCCAAAAGGCTTACTGAAATGTATCAACTTTAAAAATTCACCGTGAGTTCATTATAAGGAATCTGGAAATGAAACCAATCATATTGAAAATCCACTTAAGTCTAGTTTTATCCAGAAAAGCCTCACTCAATGATTCACAATAGATTGGGAGATAAAATATTTTACCACAAGCTATCACTCCCGTGACAGTTTTGTGCAGTTAACTTGTAAAATCTGGAATAAATAGTAAAGATTTTTAGAAAATTCTGAAAATTTACAGGAATCTTCTAGACATGCTGAATTATGTTTCTGCCAAATTTTATAGTTTTATCATTAGCCAAACTTAAAACGAAAGCCACGCACTATGGGTGATAAACACGGCGATTTCGCAGATTTGTGCAGTGTTTTTGATAAATACAATTAAAATAGCAAATCAAGTTGGATGGACTTGAAATTTTACAGAGGCATACTAGACACATATAATTTCAACATATCAAAATTCACAATCATCGGACCACTGAAACTTAGTCAAATAAATTCGTGAAGTTACTGATCGTCCAGATTAACAACATGCAATCACTTTCAAGTATAGAACCAACACCATCAAGCTTATTGATGAACATGCATGTGTATATTTTGATCAAAGTAACTTATGGGTGTAGGGATTTTACCTTGGATCAGATTTTAACAAGGTTGAGGGAGATGCAACGAAGCTCGTTGTCCGGGTTTAGCTTCGATGAACCATTCAAGCTATAAGCTTGATTTCTCTTGATGGAGAGAACATAGGGCTGCCATGGAGCAAGAAGAGGAGAGAAGAGAAATGGGGAAAGAGAGAGGAAGTGGGACGGCAGAAATGAGGTGTGGGTGTGTGGGGGTGGTGTTGGAGAGGTATGGGGGGTGTTGGGTGGTAGGCATGGGTGACATTTGTTAATACACTCACATACATCTACACTTGTCACACACATGCACAACACTCTTACACTCCCTCTCTACACACACACACATGCACGATTTTATGCATATATATATATAAATTTCAGTATTTAATTGTTTAATTATGATATATAATTAATCACATTGCCACTTAATAGATACATGTAATAGTGGGAAGATTAACAACACACTTTGTTATAGCACTTAGGAGCTCTCGGCTCTCACACTTGTAATAGTTCAAATTTTTATTTTCCATGCCATTAATAGACATATATATCATGACATATGATTTAGATGATAAATAATATCATAGGATAAATTAATGGCATCGTTTTATGCGATAAAAATCGAGTTCGAAAATTAGGGTTTTCGAACGTTTGAAAAATTGGTAACTATCGAATCTTGATGATCTAGCATTGATTTAATGCTAAATCATACTGTAATTACATATACCAATCATAGGAAATTAATTCCTATAATTTCTTGATCGATTAAAACGCTGCTTCATCTCAAAACGTTAACGCTTGAAAACGCTGCAAAACGCTCATTATCGACTCATCTCGAAATGGTCGTCATCACTTTATTAAATTATTCCATTTATAATGGAATTCAATCCTAAGCTTAATTGCTTAGAAAGATTTCATGAAATTTTGACTATCGATACGCGATCGACGTTAAAATTATACTGCCGATGCACTTCATATACTTTTATTCCTTAATTCACAATTCTCAGTGAATATAAAATAGGAATTCATTCCTTCGTAATTAATCGAAGTCATTATTCGATATCATTCTGATTGAATATCTCAGCGAAAACTTTGATTTACGGGTTTTAAATACCGTAATTAGGCATTTAATTCGCGGGTATTACATCCTACCCCTTAAAAGAAATTTCGTCCCAAATTTGCATACCTCATAAAGTATGGGTATCTTAACATCATAACATCATAACTTTCTATGTGCTTTTCTTTCGTCCATGGTTCTTCCATCGACTTTCATTATAAGACCCAAACTTGCTTCTTTAATCGTTGAATCGCACGATCAAATTAGTCGAGATTTTCATCATAACCCATCTCGAGTCAAAGGTCACATCATCATGTTGGTTTACGTGAATTGGGTCATTTTCGTATTTCCTTAATCGCGACACGAGGAAAACATTTCGCACTTTCCCCAAATGTGGTGGAAGTACCAAGCTATAGGCTACTAGGCCTATCATTTCTAGGAGCTCGTAAGGTCCTATAAAACGTGATCTCAACATTCTTGTATCTAAACTTATAATTCCTCTAGATGGAGAAATCTTAAGAAACTTTAATTCCGCATTCAAGAATGCAGCTTCGGGTTACGCTGCATCAGTAAGACTTTTGTCCGTCCTAAGCTTTTCTTATTCCTTGCCTCGTTGGTAGATATCTTAATCGTTTCATTTACAACGCCAGACTTTATACCTTTGCTCACCTACTTTGTTACAATAAAGTGGTGGTCAATACTTCTTTTCGTAATACGCCTATAAGGCTACATTAATCGTTGTTCGATAACTACTACCGTACATAAACTTAACAAGTGGTACAATAAGTTCCCACCGATGCCTTGGTTTATCACTTGTTCTATCGTATCCTTAAACATTCATATCGTCCTTTGATTGTCCTTCCGCCGTGAGTGGACATCTATGTTAAGGCTCAATCTCGTGTCTAACTCATTTTGTGAGTTAGTTCCAAAACTAGAGGTACTCTCAAGTCTCTATCCGAATCGATAGGTTTTGGTACTCCTTGTAAATATAAGATTTCCTTTATGTACGACTAAGCTAACTTATCGGATCTATGAGTCATCCGAATAGGCGAGACAAAACATAATTGGCGAGTCAATCCACTATTAGCCATATAGTAGTGCAACTTCTTTATGACTTTGGTAAAATCATCATAAGATCTATTTCTATATCATTCTATTTTCATTCGTATATCTCTAGAGATTATAACCTCTTATAAGGCCTTTGATACAATGCCTTTACTTGTTGATAACCGAGACACTGCTCGACAATGTGATTATATCTTATCTCATTCCTTCCTATCTAACCTTTCTCATAATTCATAATACATCTTAATAATGCCTGGTTGGCGGTATGAGAAGGATCATGAAATTCATTCTTGGTTTTATTTCTAAGCTTATTATTGCTTGGGAATATATGTATATATTTATCTCTTAGACAATATAACACTGCTCTAGTGCTCCTTAAAATATCCTTTAGCTCTTCATTCCTTATTTTAATTTGCATTCTATTCCCATCTTCATTTTCTTTTTAGTCATATTTCACCTTGTTTGTGGGAATACTACTTACATTCGTCCTCGATTTCCGACTATTTCGTTCTCGTTTTCTTAACTTTTCGATGAGTTTTCCTTTTCTATAAGGACATACCATAATTTAGACTGAATTTTATATCTTAGGCATTAAATTCTACATTAACCGCTCATAGGTGATCATTTATCACATTTATAATCTTTTACCGATTCGAGCCATCTTTCCTATCTTGTATCCAAGTTTCTTTGCTCAAGAATAAATTCAAACTTTTGTAAATTGTGAAGGGTTCTTAATTTATTGATATAGGAGTGAAATTTCCAAGACTTTGGTATTTATACTACTTGTTACTATCGAGGTAATAGATTTTGGCACTCGTGAAGTCGTATAATTTCCTTTACATACAACCGGGCTAACTTGTCGATCCATAAGTACTTTGGATTGGTAGGAAGTGAGCACTCTTGGTGAGTCTATCAACAATTACAAATATAGCGGTGTTCCCTTTTTTGATTTGGGTAAGTTCGTAACGAAGTCCATCGTTATTTCATCCCATTTCCACTCGGGTATTTCCAACGGTCGAACTTTCCGTATGGACGTTGGTGTAATGCTTTCATCTCGCGGGCAAACAAGACAATGTTCTACTGAAAGAAGCTATGTCTCGTTTCATGCCTTCCCACCAAAACTTTTCTTTCAGGTCTTGGTACATCTTAGTGCTATCTCGGGTGGCGGTGTAGGGTGTATCGTGAGCCTCACTCATTATTTCATTTTGAAGTTTTGCGTTGTCTGGAACGCATATTCTTTCTTCAGACCATAAGGCGTTGTCCGACGCCTCCTGGAAGTTCTTAAATCCTCCAGCCCTTACCCTTTCTGATCTTTTCTAACTTTTCCTCCATCCTTTGTCTCTCGACGATCCTTTTCTTAAATCGATTCTATCACTATTTCAAGTCATGAGTTAGGAAATTCGTTCATGTGGCCTAAGTCATCGTGACACATAAGTTATTATTTATCTCATATTAATACATAGCCTTACTTTTATTAATCCGTGAGAATTGTGACTCTATTTTGGGGTAACTATCTTATTGGTCTTGTTACCTTAGAGAGTTCTTAATGGATCTCTAACAGAAGTCAATTATTCTATAAAATTCATGATCTTATTTTAGGTCATTGACGCCTTTCATCTTTAATTGTTTTGTCCTTTGTCGATCTACATTGTTCTCTTTAAAGACACTATGTGCCCGAGGAATATTTCTCCTTGTCGAGATTTACAAACGCAGATTTGACAAAATTTGCCCGACTCTTAAAAGTCGTAAGATAGCCTTCGATTTTCTTTATGTTCTTTCTCTTCCTTTGAATAGATAAGAACATCATCTATGAGGATTGAGATAAAATTATCTAGGTATGTGTGAAACACTCGATTTTTGAGGTTCATGAATGTATCGGTGCATTGGTTAGTCCGAATAGCGTAACTATTATCTCATAATAACCATATTTTATTCAGAACAATTCATTTCCGTATTTTGGATACCATTCTTCAAGACCATATAATATTACATCATAATGCCTCAATGAGGACTTTTCATACATTACTTATGAGGGTCGGTCTCACCGAAATGATCGATTATAAGCGCTCTAGCTCTTTTACACTCAAAACTTTGACACTTCTTCACCATATTCATAAACTCTTCCAAACTACGCTTATTTTACATATCTTAATCACATCATTTTCATCATAAACCATTATTTACATATAAGTCTCATAGATCCTAGGATTCTAGGTCTCGAGTGACCTTCGTCGAGTTGTACTTCTCCTCGAAACTTGCCTTTCTCCAAGCACGCTTTTGTTTTCATACTTCGATGGTCGTTCTCTTTTAGAGAGCCAGGGTCAAGTCGCTCTCGCTTCTTCTTCAATACTAGAAGTTGGTGTTACTTTTATCGAAAGTATGGTTGGGTTGGTAGCGGTAATTCTCCTAATCCGCGAGGGCGATAAGATTTTGTCCTTTTGCCTTTCTCGTCTCTTTCTGGTACCATTGATGGCACAGGACGTGGGACGGCGTTTGGAACATCATGGTACAACCATTCCTTTATGTCGTGCTGTGTAACTTGCCGAGGTCCAGGACAAGTACTCGTAGGTGTTGTTTCCTACGCATTATGAGTATACTTGAGCCTGTTGACAAATCCTGGTAAGTCTGCCCAGACTTTGGAATTTTCTCATGGAGAAATTATTCTCTTGATACTTCTTTTGCAAAAATTCTGCCAATCTGTTGGCAAGTGACAAATACTTCGTTGGGTACCATCCTCATTTAACACTCTATAGTTACGAGTATCCATCCAGAGGTGCAAAAATTTTCTCCAAAACTGTTCTAAATTCATTCCTAGTTCATATCAAAAGAGCCTATATGCTCGTGTGAGTTATAACCTTGTAGGGCTTAGGGTTAACTTTTAACTCGTCAGACTCCTTTTCTTGCCATCTGTAAACATATAGTTCTAGATGAGTCCGACTTAAATTAAGCAATGGAGGGAATTTTTAATAAGAAGGATCTCTTAATGAATTATACACCTTAAGGCGCATATAACCTGTAGATTACTTGTGACACGACTCATGATACTCATCTTAATACTCATTTTACGTTTTAAATTTTCAGTCGTATGTTGCCTTAAAGATATTCGCATAAGCGAACAGTGGGTACTGATATTCTGTCGTGCAAAACCTCTAACGAAAAGGTTAGGCCCAGGTCACTAATCACATGAATGACAGCCATATCCGAAGCTTCTTGTCTCTAAAATTATATCTACGTTCCACATAGATATAATGATCCATATCATTGGATAGAACTTTAGGCGATTCTAGGTTCAATTCTGAGCTTGAGCAACACTTGCGATGGTCATAAATTCTCGTATAGGTAAGGGGATTTTCATTTCTTGATTTGCTTACCCTGAGTTGGGTTCTATCGCTTCTACGCATACTTGTGCGATGTCAAAAAGCGAAGCACCTATATCGAACAAAATCTTATGGCTATTCTGAGAAATTTTTCCTCATACATATTCTGCCTTTTGGTTCTGTTTGATCTGTTTTCGGTGCGAAGTATAGGCTTTGGTCTACGGTGTTCCCATTTATTCAAGTAAACATCTATTTCATATGTCCTTGTCCTTTCCATTGGGACATCATGTTCCCTTGCTATGGCCTTCTGCTGTCTCATTCACTGTATACTTCTCGGTAT
Organism: Salvia rosmarinus; assembly: GCA_036937905.1. Lineage (NCBI taxonomy): Eukaryota > Viridiplantae > Streptophyta > Magnoliopsida > Lamiales > Lamiaceae > Salvia > Salvia rosmarinus. The sequence goes on from JAODLM010000339.1 coordinate 233,359, forward strand.
CCGTATCGTTATGCTTTTACCAATAGCATTCGTGGTTAGATTTACATCAACTTATCCTTTAATATTGATATATTTTAATAATTAAATCTTATCGTAAAGATCGTCATGTCTCTATTACTATCATTCATTCTTGATCCAGTATGAATGATTTAATTTCCTTTGTCACTTTATTGATCTTAGGGATATATTTCTCATATATCCTTACTTTAAACTCCTCTCTAGAGAAATCCTTGTACTGGCATTTAGTGCCATCGTTTGTAATATCCCCTTTTGGATATACGTTATTTCTTCTTAATCCTTTATTGATTTATCGTGCAATTTCGCATAAGATAAAATCCTTTGTCCACTGGGGATGTATTATACTTTTACCTTGACGTCAAATATCTTTACCATTTTCTCGACATTCAATGATTTCTTCATTTCCATGTCAGAGATACTTAATACCTCACTTTATTGATCGTCACAAAAATATGGGGGTAATATTTACAATTAGGTCCACCTTAAGATCCTTCCATGCGAATCTTTTCCTGTGTTCTCTTGGATGTATTTCCTTTGCAAGATTTATAGAAACTATCTTGTTTGTTAACTATTAAGTTACACAAGACAAGCGTTTTGTGTCATTATAACTTAGAGTATTAAGATTTATTTCAAAATAATGAATCTATTTCTTAATCCGTTTCCTTACTTCAAGGGAATTACCTTACTTATCGAAGTCATAACATTTCTAAAACTTATGTCATATCAGGAACTATCTAATTGTATAGCTCGTAATTTCTTCTGCTATTTTTGACTTTTGTCTGTTTTCATGAGCATGATATTTGAAAGAAATCTTACTTTCGTTATACTTCGCCCACTTCGTGACTAGAACCGTTATCATCGTCGTATGGCTTGGTAGGGTAGTACATTCTACATCCATAACTTAAATTCTAAGCATCTTATTTCCATGTCTTAGCTTTGGAGTTATTTTCTCCATACTTAGTTCACATACTAGGGCTATCCTCGTCGTTCACACAATCTTGAGGATTTCAATTCCTCAATCTCATTACCGTTTGTTTAACTAAGTTTTAATTACTCGAATCGATTATGCTCAAACATAATCTCATTGACTGAGGTCTAAGGCGGGAGATTTATTGTCTGAGACGCTATCATTTCCTTATATATATATTCTTTGAAAAGAATATCTTGTATGCATCTTCATTCTTTTAAACATGTCCAACCTACTAACGAGGTTTCAAGGACATCCAACTATCTTAAAGATAAGTTGTAATCGCTTCTCGTCATGACATAATAAGGGAAATTCATATCCCACGATATCATATACTTTTCTTTGCTTTTATTCTTGCATTCAATGCTAAAGAGTATCTTATTCATAAATTTGTTATCATAACGATGTATGATGGTATAACTTCATTGTTATCATCCTTTGTTAACCCCATCAAGGGTCATCACATCATGTGTGCCATAGGAAGAATATCTCGTCTCATCGAGATTTTCTTTACATCATAATTTCTTGATGCCTATACTTTAATGGTCTTGAAACTTTTAGGTGACTGAGATAAGTCAACCTATTTCACGCCCGACATTTATCGCTTTACTAATTCGCTCTTAGGTGACAAGGTAAGTCAACTTTCATCTTACTTGATGGTTTCAAGAATCAAGGAGAAATTATCATGACTACCTACAAAAGGTACTGTCTCATCCATCAAGATAATATCTTTTCAAAGATTGAATCGATATGTTCCTTGGACTGAATAAATGGGGCTCTAGGGTCCGAAGACCAGAATGACGACTACTGAGATTTCTTTGGTCATATGGGCTGGCCAGACCCGTCACAATCATATTCTCAGTCACATAAGGCTTTGGGTTCAAAAGGACACTTTGTAAAATTTTGAGTTGGAAGTTTTCTTCAGAAGAAGTGAGAAACTCGAATGATTTCTCAATTGGAACTAGGTCATAGAGTTAAATTCAATGACAGAAATTGGGTAATGGATATAATTTGAAAGCTTATATACCCATAATAGGTCATCAACAAAGTTCTCATGTATGTCAAGGTTCTACTTGTATTACTGAAGATTTTACTTTCTTAGTAACATTCTAGGATTCGTATCATACTATAACAGTCTTACTCTTTTCAAATCATAGAACTAACTTCTACTGATTCTCATGAATTTTGGAATAGGAATCAGGAATTTGTTCCTCCATAAGAAATGAAGTACAGTGCATTAGGAGCACGTAGGCGAAAACCATACGTAAATCGGAGTTCACACGACCGAGAACGAGTCAAAACAAAATCACTGCGCAGTGCAGGGAAATTTACACGCGTTCGCGCCGAAGTCATAAACGATGCCGACACCAAGTTCGTGCATGCCGTTACCGATGCCGAGGTAGTACAGAATATTGCCGACACCGAGGTCAGACAAACTACCCCAGTCGATATGTCAAAGGCGATGTTATAAATGCCGATTTTGAAGTCGACAGTCGCACATGCCGATGTCGAAGCCGAGGTCGTACATGTCGAGGTCGAACAATTTCGTATAGATCTTTTGCTTTTCTACACTCAAGATGGAATGAAATTCTCAAATCCATCGTTACTCTTGTTCTTGTAATTAAAGGAAGTTCTTACTTCTATGTTCTTTCATAAAAAGTGATCATGCTTCTTAAAAAGTCTACGTTCTGTTGAACTAGCATGCTCATCATCATAATCAACTTTGAGATTGAAGTAAAACTTCGAATATTCCTCACGTAGCTCATTTATGCATGACGTATTTCGTTGAATTTAAAGAATTCAACATAACATATTTGACAAATAAATGTCCAATCTCAATCATTTTAAAACATGAATAATCATAACTTTGTTCATAATAATGAGCCCTTATTAAATTCCAGGAATTCAAACATTTCATCTTTGGCATATCGTGTCAAAACTTTCTCATATCATTGTCATCATCTTTCTTATATCTTCCTTCTTTTCATAACTTTCTTCACAAGTCATTTGTCATATCATTCATTTTCAACCGTTCTCATAGCTTTCATTCTTTTCAAAGATCATTTCAATCATCATTCACTTCAAACTTTTCATTTTATTTAAAAAAAATCATTTCATAAACATTCGTCCGGCCAGGCTAATTTTCAAAACTTTGGGAAAAGAGTCATTTACCTCATTTCGGTTGAGCTTGATGTGATGGAGTGTTGAGCATTGTCAGCTGATATCTAGAAGTCTAATGACTCAATCTAGACTTAACCTTAAAGAAGATTTTGGGTCAAGAGCGAACCGCTCTGATACCACTCTGTCACAGCCCCTAAATCCTAAGTACGGATTAGCAGGGACTATACCTCTAAACAAAGGTAAACATACAGGGAGACTTCTTTTAACAATAAACTGTAATGCATAAATCAAATATGTTCTTGGACATTAGTACATAATTTAAGTTCTTGCAGCGGAAGACATGTGATAAGTACATATGACGATGTACTATCAAGGTATAAACATATCGTGACAACATTCCTATTGCTCAACACCGCCCATCCATCATCCGCTCAACCCGCACATTTAAAACAAACATGCGGTGAGTACAAGAATGCACTCGGTGGACTCATGCCAAAACATTTTATCATTTGTGGATTACATCACCACATCATGGTAAGACACAAGGGTTTTAGTTGAAAATGCCTTGTGCTTACTAAAATATTTTCATCATTTTTCAAAATCATCGCCTGGCCAGGCATTTTTCTTGGTGTGTATGATCCGTATCCCTTATCATCATTTCATCATATCATCATAGTCGAAAGTCGTGAGGGAGGCCTCCTCTACGACCCCGTGACCGCCGTGTGAAGTGTCCTTACAGCACACAGTCACCTTAGGTGTACACGTTAATCCTAGCTGGTATTGTCCTTCCCAATAGGATCCGATATCGATTTCATTCATAAGTTGGGAATGACCCAACAACATCACATCATTCAAGTCATTCATATCAATCTCATGGATAGGATACATACACAAAACATAAACATTTTTGGCAGGTAATCATGTAAACATTTTATCAACAGTTGAAATAAGCATCGTAAATAAATATTTCAAAAGCATTTTATTTTTAAGTAGAGTAAAGCCCACCTGGACTGTCGATTGTCTAAATCGATTTCTTGGAAAGCAAGCCCTAGGCTTAGCCTATCTATTCCTGGCCTTGAGGTTTTGGTGTAGAAACTATCCATCGAGTCTTAGAACCCATAATTCTATTTTAGTGTATATCATGGTATGATATACACTCAATTGACCATGTGGTAGCACCTAGTCAAATATTTCACGTTAAGGTCTGCTTTCGTGAAAATATCGTATCATGATGTTTTATCATAATTCGTACATCTTATAATACTCTATCGTACTTTGCGACATAACATAATGAATGCATCGATTAATAGCATGTTAGTCACATAAGGCATACTTCACATAGGGGTTTCCAACACTTAGTCAAATTTCAAGTGTTTTAATTTCAGCAAAAACAGCTTGAAACAACCCAAGTGACGTACTTTGACGATCCATAACTCTCGATTCAGAATACGTATGGTCGCACAAAGATACATTCTGGAAACCTCTAAACATGTACTACAAGTTCTAAGAAGGAATTAAATCCAAAAGAGTCGTGGTTCTGAAGATATAGGGTCTCAAAGTGGGCAACTCAAACTGACTTCTATACTTAGAAAATTTTTCAGAATTTTCAGTTTTAGCTTAACGACGAGGGGTTTTGCGAGGCTCGTAACTTTTGACTCGCAATGCCAAAATGGCTGCAGGATACCAATTTAGAAACCTTGCAACAAGTACTACATATGTCATGAAGACCATACTGGAAAATATCTAACTCATCGAGAAATATATAAGTCCAAAGGTGACTAGTTGGAAATGGACAGTTTCCAGTAAGTGACTTTGGGTCAGTGAAAGGTATACCTATAAGAGTTGGTTTGGGATGAAACTTTCCAGATCACAACTAGACATGGTGGGAAACATTTCTTATGAAGAAACCCAAGTCCAAATCGGACTATAAATGGCTTGAACACCTCACGTAAAAGTCATACTCGAACAGCCCATTAACATAGAAATTTTCTAAGGCAGTTTGTCCAAAAAGGCTTACTGAATTGCTTCAACTTTAAAAATTCACCGTGAGTTCATTATAAGGAATCTGGAAATGAAACCAATCATATTGAAAATCCACTTAAGTCTAGTTTTATCCAGAAAAAGCCTCACTCAATGATTCACCATAGATTGGGAGATAAAAATATGTTACCACAAGCTATCACTCCCGTGACAATTTTGTGCAGTTGGCTTGTAAAATCTGGAATAAATAGTAAAGATTTTTAGAAATTTCTGAAAATTTACAGGAATCTTCTAGACATTCTGAATTATGTTTCTGCCAAATTTTATAGTTTTATCATTAGCCAAACTTAAAACGAAAGCCACGCACTCTAGGTGATAAACACGGCGATTTCGCAGATTTGTGCAGTGTTTTTGATAAATACAATTAAAATAGCAAATCAAGTTGGATGGACTTGAAATTTTACAGAGGCATACTAGACACATATAATTTCAACATATCAAAAATTCACAATCATCGGACCACTGAAACTTAGTCAAATAAATTCGTGAAGTTACTGATCGTCCAGATTAACAACATGCAATCACTTTCAAGTATAGAACCAACACCATCAAGCTTATTGATGAACATGCATGTGTATATTTTGATCAAAGTAACTTATGGGTGTAGGGATTTTACCTTGGATCAGATTTTTAACAAGGTTGAGGGAGATGCAACGAAGCTCGTTGTCCGGTTTAGCTTCGATGAACCATTCAAGCTATAAGCTTGATTTCTCTTGATGGAGAGAACATAGGGCTGCCATGGAGCAAGAAGAGGAGAGAAGAGAAATGGGGAAAGAGAGAGGAAGTGGGACGACAGAAATGAGGTGTGGGGTGTGTGTGGGTGGTGTTGGAGAGGTATGGGGGGTGTTGGGTGGTAGGCATGGGTGACATTTGTTAATACACTCACATACATCTACACTTGTCACACACATGCACAACACTCTTACACTCCCTCTCTACACACACACACATGCACGATTTTATGCATATATATATATAAATTTCAGTATTTAATTGTTTAATTATGATATATAATTAATCACATTGCCACTTAATAGATACATGTAATAGTGGGAAGATTAACAACACACTTTGTTATAGCACTTAGGAGCTCTCGGCTCTCACACTTGTAATAGTTCAAATTTTTATTTTCCATGCCATTAATAGACATATATATCATAACATATGGTTTAGATGATAAGTAATATCATAGGATAAATTTATGGCATCGTTTTATGCGATAAAAATCGAGTTCGAAAATTAGGGTTTTCGAACGTTTGAAAAATTGGTAACTATCGAATCTTGATGATCTAGCATTGATTTAATGCTAAATCATACTGTAATTACATATACCAATCATAGGAAATTAATTCCTATAATTTCTTGATCGATTAAAACGCTTTTCGTTTCATCTCAAAACGTTAACGTTTGAAAACGTTGCAAAACGTTCATTATCGACTCATCTCGAAATGGTCGTCATTACTTTAATAAATTATTCCATTTATAATGGAATTCAATCCTAAGCTTAATTGCTTAGAAAGATTTCATGAAGTTTTAACTATCGATACGCGATCGACGTTAAAATTATACTGCCGATATACTTCATATATTTTTATTCCTTAATTCACAATTCTCAGTGAATATAAAATAGGATTTCATTCCTTCGTAATTAATCGAAGTCATTATTCGATATCATTCTGATTGAATATCTCAGCGAAAGCTTTGATTTACGGTTTTTAAATACCGTAATTGGGCATTTAATTCTGCGGGGTATTACAGGAGGCCTCCCTCTCGACGTTTATTTATTTATTATTATGTATTGTGACCATGAGATACGGACCATACACACCAAGAAAATGCTCGGCGAGCTATGTTTATGAACCGAATGATTTGGTAAGCACAAGGCATTTTTAACTAAAACCCTCGTGACTTACCCGATATTGGCAACAATCCAAATTCTATCAAATGTTTTCGGCATGAGTCCACTAAGTGCAATTTCTTGTACTTAGCCCATGTTTGTTTTAAATGTGCAGGTTGAGCTCGATGGTGATGATGGGAATGTGTTGAGGAGTCCAGTGTCCTCGACCGATTTACTTGAATTTGTGGTTTATACTTGAATGCATATCGTCGTATATGTATTCACACACTTTCATTGTTATACTCTGAACTCCTTATTGACGCTTTATGTTTATAAACTATTGAGGCCCATCGGATCAGGCCATGTTTTGGGGTCCGATGGCCTAAACCTTTTCAAAAATAATATAACATCATCTCATATTCTGTTCAAGCATGTTAGTTTATTTTTATGCATCTCTATTTTACCCATGTAACCCCTAAAATACTACTCCTAGTATTAGTCGCCCTCCAGTCCGGGTTGGTCCGGGGTGGGGTCGTGACACCATGAAAGAAAGATACCCCGAACTTTTATGAGATATGTAAATTTCGGGACGAAATTTCTTTTAAGGGGGGTAGAATGTAATATCCCGAATAATTAAAGGCTTGATTACGATAATTAAAATTCGTAAATTAGGGTTTCGCCGAAATAATTGAATTAGTAATATATCGAATAATGATTTCGATTAATTACGAGGTAATGAATTCCTATTTTATATTCACTAAGGATTGTGAATTAAGGAGTAAAATTTTATAAAGTGTTTCGGCAGTATTATTTTAACGTCGATTGAGTATCGATAGTTAAAATTTCGTAAAATTTTCTAAGTATCGAAGCTTAGAATTAAATTCCATTATTTATAGAATGATTTAATAAAGTCAGTACGACTTTATTACGACCATTTTGAGATGAGTCGATAATCAACGTTTTGAGACGTTTCAAACGTCAACGTTTAGAGATGTTTGGAAAAATGAGTTTAATGATCAAGGAATTATAATATTTAAATTCCAATGATTATCTTATATAATTAGAGTATTATTTAGCATTAAAATAATGCTAGAGCATTAAGGATTATCTTTGAACAAATTCTAAATTTTCGAAAACCCTAATTCGAAAATTAGGGTTTTCACCTATAAATCTTTCTAATAATCGCATGAAAATCAAAATTTTGGGGCCTTAAATCACAAAATGCCGTGAACAAGTTCTTTGAGGAACAAGTTTACGTATGATTTGTATGGCTTTGCTTGTTGATTAAATTGGTGATCCAAGTATATTAATTGCACATTAATCAAGTAAAATCAAGTAGATGCTTTGAGGATTGATAGGGGCCGTGTATTTCATTTCCAATCAAGGTAAGAAGAAATTTTGAAACGCCTTTTGATGACCTACTCACATATGGTAATGTGCAAGATTTTATGTACATGGTATGAGATATTAAAAAGCTTTCCTTGTGAATTGAGAGAGAGATAGCCGACGGCTATTGCATCCAAAGTCAAGAAGATATTTTGCTTCTTTCAAAATGTGTAAGAAACACTTACTAGGGTGACATATTAATATGGTGAGTCATAAAGTAATTTTTAAAAAAAGCTCCCAATGTTTGTGAGTAATGAGAACCGAGAGAGTGAGAGAGAGATGTACAAGTATAATTCATTTTTACTTAAGTAAAGTCATTACATTTCAAACATCACATTTCACTCTCCACAAAAACTGCATTACCGTGAGCATAGGAGGAGAAAAAGGCTTGAGGTGTTCTTCATTTTACTAGCCAAATTCCTTGTCATTAAATCATTTCACAATTAATCCAACCCGATAAAGAGGTTAGATATCGAACGAGCTTCGATTGTACGTTAAAATTTTTAAAATCAAATGGTTCAATTATTATATATATGCATGTGTCCTTGTGAATAAAATTTTTGCAAGCATGTTTTATTGTGTATTAATTATGCTACACATGAGTATATGTTCATATATGATGTATTAATTGAAGTTAAGCTATGTTATGAATTATTTGAAAATAGACGAAAATGCTAGGGTTGTTTTAATGTTGGTTTAATGATATATGTTAGTAGTAGAACACATAGTGATTAAATGAGAATTTTTAAAAATCATATACTATATTTTGTAATATTACCGAAAATAAGAAAAAATGTAGTTTAATGTACAAATTTTATTTTAGTAATATTATAGCATAATGTTGATCTATAGCATTGATTAATTGATATGTGAATTTATTGGAATTTTTAAGGATTTGATGTTCATATATTAAAAAAAATTCGTGACTTATATAGGTTGGATATATGATTTGTAAGTTGTTTTTGATTAATATTATGATGTTATATTGTTACATTATAATGTTTAAGCATAGAGTAATTTTGTAAAATTTTTATAAAATTGTTTGGTATTTGTTTGAGAGGAACCGAAACCTTGAGCAATAAATACACTGATGTAGAATTTAATTATGTTGGACTTTAGGTTATAATTATGTTATAGATTAATGTTGGGGCCTTGTATAATTTAATTAGAATTTTAGGAAATTATTTGATAATTGTTGGAGGATTTTCGAGACCTATAGTAGTAATATAGGTGATGTCCAATTTTCCTATAGTTAATATTTGTAATAACCCGTAATTTTTAAAAGCCTAATTACGGTTGTTAAAACCAGTAAAATAGAATTTCGCCGTAAAATCAAATCATTTTGAAATCGAATATGGATTCGATTTATCTTATAAAGGAATGAAATCCTGTTTTAAATTCACTGAGAATCGTGAATTTAAGAATCGAAGTCTATGACGTCATTGACAGTATAATATTAACGTCGGCTGCGTATCGACAGTTGAAATTTCATAAAAATTTCTAAGCAATCAAGCTTAGAATTTTATTCCTTTATTAATGATTTCTATTAGTAAAGTAATTACGAAATTATTACGACCATTTCAAAGATGAGTCGATACGTAACGTTTTGAGACGTTTTCAAACGTCAACGTCTAGAGATGAAACGAAAGATGGTTTTATCGATCTATAAATTATAGGAATTTATTTCCTATGATTATTAAATGATATTACAGTATTATCAAGCATTTAATTAATGCTTGAACATTAGAATTAATAAAAAAATCCCAACCTAGTTTCGAAAACCCTATATTTTCGAAAATTAGGGTTTCCACCATACAATAACATCTTTTAATTATCCTATGATATTAATTATCATCTAAATTATATTATATGATGTATATATATATATGTTTAGCATGGAATTAAATTATTTAATGGGTATTGGGCATAAAAGCCGTCACTACTAGAAAAATCAGTATAGACTACGCGTTATATGTGTAGTCTATGTGCGTTCGAGTGTAGAGAAAAGTGGTGTGAGAGAAAATAGCGCGCAAGACACTACGCTTTTTGTGCGTAGTCTATATCCACTATAGACCACGCTTTTCACACATAGACCACGCTTTTACGCGTAGTCTATACCGGCTGAACTACACAAAATTTCGCACATACACTACGCTTTCTAAGCGTAGTCTATACACACCATAGACTACACGTTTCTCACATAGACTACGCTTTTCGCCGTAGTCTATACCCGACCGACTACACAAAATTTCGCACATACACTACACGCTTTTTGCGTAGTCTATACCCGCCATAGACTACGCCGCACATAGACTACGGTTTTCGCCGTAGTCTATACCCGACAGATACACAAAATTTCGCATATACACTCGCTTTACGGCGTAGTCTATATGTATTAACTACGGTTTTGAGTTTATTTACTACGGTTTTAATGCCAAATTTACTACGCTTTTTCTATTACAACCGTAGTCAATTTAATAACAACTACGTGTTTCAATTTCAACCATAGTTAATTTCTTTATTTAAACCTGTACAATTAATAACGCACAAGCAAATGAGATTAAAATATACTTGCGACTACGCTCAAAATCACTATTAAAAATATACAACTGCTTTCATTACACTACAAAATCACTATACAAAAATATACAACTGCTTTCATTACGCCTACAAAATCACTATACAAAATACTATGCACATCACATACAAAACAATAAAACCGTATCCCCATATCACAAGACAAAATAATTCAAAAGATCAATAACTTACAACTAAAACATCACAAGACTATATGTGAAGAAGCATGAAATTTTCCCATTCAACGCGAACTTCATCAATGTCCTCTTGAGAGTAAGACCGATTTTGAAACTATTAACAATTCAAAATAGAATATTAGCACTCTTGTATGAAAAAATGATTATATTAAAGAAATGAAATGTTTATCTTACATGTGAATGTAAAGAAATGGAACCACTCTTCATAACTTCTTCAATTATATCTTTCATGAGCGTAGTACAAAGAACCCGCATTGCTTGAATCGGGTTGTCTTGACACTTTTAAAATATCAAATATTAGCAACATGTAGATGTATATGAAATCAACATAAAACAAACGTGATTTGATAAATGAAAATACCTTTACAATTTCCCAAGTTGGTTCTTCTTGCCTCTTTTCTTCAATTTTGCATTAAACATAAAAATTGTCCTTCAAGCAAGTAATAGTAGTTAGATACAAGCAAAGGCAAACATATAATAACATTTGATACAAGCATTTATGGTTAAAATATATACCGATGAAAAGAATTACACAAATTTTTTCATGAGGCGATTATAATTTGGTTTATGAAAGTGTGGATCTCTGGAGTCTGCTCCATATTGTCGTTAACTTAAAATATATAGTTATAGGTGATGCTTTTTGTTTCTACCTTGAAAGACCTTGAATATCCTAAGGGTGTATTTGCACCTTATCCCGAGATAAGCTCGTATCAAAATCATCTAGATCCCAAGCGAGCAAATGAGCTTTCTTGGGTCTTGAAAATCTTCACATCATCAAACTTAATGTGAGAGTTTGACAACAATACACATATGCACAACATTATTATATTATCCCGAAAAATGTAGAATAAGTATGTATAAAGAGAAAATAAATCAAATACTTCATTAGAATGCATACAATGATTGCAAAATAAGAATGCTAATTAACATCGACTTGATGAAGATCATCAATAATGTACTATTGTGGTGAACTCCAACAAAGCAATAAGTATCAACTTCTCCACTCTCTATACTAGAGAAAATTTAATATTTGAGCCTTATTTTCGAATAAGAAGTACTGAGGCACCACCACGATGAAAGAAATTATTGTGCCCAATGTACTTGGTGTCAATATTTTGTATCATCATAGAGCCATATATAACAAAGATATACACATTTCAAGTAAGATTGCACATGCGGTCTCTCGCATATAAACTAAGACTTATATTTCTACATCTATCATAGTCATGTCTACACATGTACCCTGTGAATGATCTTCGCAATTCATATCTCGAATCAAATCTAGCAATTGTAACAAGCACAGATACCATTCACTCTATCTCTCGCTTTAAAGAGTAAATCACCAAGGAGGAAAGAAAATTACTTTGCTTTTCCATAAGCATCGATCGTAGTATTATACGTCACTATGCTCGTCCGATTCCTGCATATCCATTTCGAGAGAGAGAGATTTAATCGCATCAAAGTCGTAAACTTGCAAGCACGACTTTGTGAGGATGGAGTAAGTGAAGACATCGGTCGGCAATCGGGATCGTCTTCATTTGGTTAAGAATGGAAAATGCTTTATCAAAGAGGCCACTTCGGTGTAGGCGGACATAAGAGCGATGTAAGCTTCACACCACCACACACCCTTCATCAATCATTGCACGGAATAAGGTATGAGCTATCTCGGTTGCTTACATTTCCAGCATGGTGATGAGCTTACGTATATACCAACATACGGCTTGTACCAAACTTGCTCACGAAGGAGTTGAAAAACACAAACAAGTCGATTCAATGAGATTTTCGTCCTTAATTTAAGCATTGCTTCAAGAACTTGTTACTTGTTAAAAAAATGCGCAGAGAAATAAATGAAAGCTTTGCAAAGAAAGCGAAAGACAGAGTTGAAGAAATTTCTCCTATGTTTATATTGCTAAAAGTTCTTGTAGAAAAATACATATCTTTGTTAATTATATATAGCGAAAAGAAAACTAATACTGGTGACTTAAAGCGTAAAAATATAAAACTAATAAATATTTAAAATCAAAGCCTAATAAAGGTAAACTAGCTCTTTCACTTTTGCACTTTCACGAAATCAAGTTAATCGATATAACACATCACAAATTATGAATCACTAGGTAAGTTTTGAAACTTTCTGAAGAGCGAGTTGAAGAAACTTGCATTGGTTGGAACAAAGACAGCACGTCATCAAGGATGTTGACCAGTTGATTAAAAACATCATCCTTCTTGGAAAAGATCATGCCACACGACGATAAATCTCTCTCTCTCTCTCTCTCTCTCTCTAATATATGTATATATATATCTGTGGCTTGATTACAAGTCTCGACCACATAAATGAGTCGAGACTAAAGACGAATGATACTAAAGACTTAATGTGCATCCAAGCATGCATTAGTAATCCACCAATCAACAATCAACATGTCTATCTAAGCTATCAACCTAGAAATCCGAATACACCAAAAACCACTATCTCTTAACTATAGTTTTATCGAACCCTAATTGTTAATTTGTTATCACCGAGGAAACTTAAGGTTTCAAAATGCAACAAACAGTAGGAAGGACAAGTTCGACCATAAAACTAGAACCACTTCGTGGTCTCACAAATCGAGAAACGATTAGGTGAAACTACCACTCCTTGGATGATAATCAATCTCATATCCAAAATCATGTTCAAAGTTCTAGTCAGAATGTTGAACAAACCTACTACCTAGATTTAAATCGGAAGGGTTTTGTTATCGAAATGTTAAGATAATTGCCAATGTTTGTCAACCGCTCTTTTGACCTTTTGTGATCATAGCGAGACATTACCGGTTATTATCCTTCTTCACAAGATTATATTATAATTTATATAGAGTTCATTGTGCGTAACGAGTTACCCCGAACTAGGTTACTTCAACTTGTTGTGTAGAGGACTAGATCCATTTAATTTGAAATTAATGAAGGAAAAACTTATATATTAGTATGAGATTATATGATAAATGGATGCACCAAAAACAATTCCGAGGTAAGTAGACATGACAACTAACGACGTTTTGTTAGTGGAAATAGATCTGTTATTCTAGGTTACGCCAATCAGTATCTAATAGAGTCAAAACTCTTTAAGTTCCAAGGAAGATCAAGGATCACCCACGTAGATAATATTAATAAGAGAGGAAGAGTAGTTGGATCCTACGGAAAACAAGCGAGCGATAATAAGTAAAATGGAGGTTAAATCGAAATGCCACCGAGTAATATAGGATAGCAAAATTTCGGGAGATTCGTCCTCAAGAGCAATGCGATGATTCATAACTCCTAGCCACAAGGTTAGGCTGCATAGCAACTAAGATAAAGAGAATCCTAGGTTACTAGAAAATGCAAGACTGAATCTCACAAATCTAGCTATGGTAACACATAACAAATTAAAAGTTTTGCAATGGCTACTAGCCTTTTACACCATCCGAGTATGCGGCTATATCTTCATGCAATTTTAGTTTTAATATTCACCGAGAGTCCTTCAAGAAGAGACAATTGCATGCTTCCTCAATATAAATATCAAATCTCACTTGAGGAGGTGATATAGTGTTGATCTAAAACTAAATGGGCTCATCAACTTTGAAACAAACATATCAAAGTTCACGGTCCAAACAACTTTACCAGTCCCGTTTTGGGCCTAAATATCTAAGTGAAAATATCTGAGCTATAGTTAGTATGTGTAAAATCACAAGAACCTAATAGTCTATTTTTCTCATTTCGAATAGCCACGGGAAGAACGATAGATTATTTCTCTCATTCAATGAGTAACGAAGTCCTATTCTAATGATTTTGGTCTTCCTCTCGTCAAAACTCTCCTTTCCTTCCACCATTTATATCTCTTCACCCCATGTACTCTTTTAATCATTTAACCGACATTTCTTGATAACTCACGAAATCAAGCTAGATATGAATGTTCTCTATCGAATTAATCAAATCACACAAAATTAACAAAACAACAAAGCGAAAAATGCGATTTCCTATTCTAAAATCACTCACCCCAACAGAGTTCGTGATCCAACAGATCGACCTCATTCTTCCAGCTTCATAAATACAATTGTTCCTCATTGAATCGATAATTTGCATCCGAAATTAAACTTTTGAAGAAACTAAAGTGAACAACTCAATAGATGATAAAGGAAAACCACCAAATCAAGAGATAACTAACACGTAATTCGACGGAAACGGTGAAAGGATCTCTCTCTCTCTCTTTCTCTCTAGAACAACAACACGAGAAGAAGACGGAGGCTCCTCGTGAAGTGTTAGCTTTGGAGATCGTGACTTTACACCAAACAACAAGCCCAAATCGAAATCGAATCAAATATCTTCAAGAGAAGAGGAATGAGGAAGAGACGAAGAGCTCAAGCTCACCTTCTATGGACGACGATTAAGAGCCCTCCGGCGGGGAAGAGGAATGACCAATAAGGACCTCGGCCAGCTATGGGAGCAAGAGATCCGTGCGCCAGAGATAGCTCGGCCGTTAGTGGCGGCCTGACCGGAGAACACCGACAATTGGGCACGGCCGGACCGAATGAATTGAGAGAGAGAGAGACAGACAGCTCGGTCAATGGGGGAGGGAGAGAAATTGAGGATTGAATTTTTATTTTATTTTTAAAATTATGCACATAAACTACGATTTTTTTAAAAACACGACATAGACTACGCTTTTTAAGCGTAGTTAATAGTTCATATAGACTACGAATTTAAGTATAGCGTAGTCTATATTTCAAAAAAAATCGCACATAGACTACGCTTTTTACGAAAAAGCGTAGTCTATAAGGTGTAGAGAAAAGTGATATTTGTAGTAGTGCGTGTACTATATATATATATATAACAAAGTGTGTTTTAATTATATTACTCTTGCATAGGTATATATGATGTATATATTCAGATTTTATTATTATTACTCCACTATAATATACATATAATACCTATTTTTAGATTTTCTATGTGTAGGCACTCATGAGAGTGCCCATTATCTACATAAAATAGTATTATAATGTGAAGAGTCTCTTGTGTGTGCAAGTGAGAGAGAGAGCCGAGAGTGAGTGGATATGGGGGGGAGAATTTTCAGATTTTTTTCATTCCCAACCTCACTCAACCTTTCACATACTCAAACACTCTCATTCTCTCTCAAACATCCTCATTTTTCTCCCTCAAACTCTCTCTTCCCTCACCAAGTTTCAGCCATAGCCGAGAGCTCCCTCTCCTCTCCAAGCTTTGATTTTCTTCTTCTCATCTCTTATACCAAGCTTGGAACCTTAAACATTGTTCCATTAATCCATACACCAAAGGTAGGAGTTGAAACAAAGGCTTGGTTGTTCTCAAGCTTTCAAAATTTCAATAATAGCTTAGTCCATCGCATGTGTTATAGATGATCCTTGTTGGTGATGCTTTGCTATTGCATGTGTATAGATGATAAGAAAAGGATTAGGTATGTGTTCTTATTTTCAAAATGTATTGCATGTATAATTTTGTTCAAAAACTTTCGAATCAATGGCCGTGTTGTGTTCTAAGAATGCATAGCGTATTATTTGGGCCTAAATCATGTTTTAAAAATTTATTCAAACATGTATGAAATTTTTTTGATATGGCCGAGAGCTATAGGAATTTAATTGAGCATGAATTTGTTATCTATGATGTTATATGTGTCTATAGTATTTGTTTGAAGATTTTAGAAAAATCTATGCATTTTTCTTCTTGAAACCGAGACATGTATAATTACACAAGGGGGTGTATGATTTTTATTTGGTACATGCAATGTGGTATTATGGATCTATGATGTATTGAGAGTGTATATAAATTATTTGAGAATTTTTAGAACACTCTTGCTATTTTATATGATGACCGAGACATATATATATAATTGTTTGATGATTGATTTATTTTTAAAGCATGCAATTACATATAATTGATCTATGATAATATATGAGTCTATAGCCATTTGTTTGGAAATTTTAGAAAATTCCTACCTATTCTTTCCCAAATAACCATGAGCCACATACATATATATATTAGTGTATGATTTTATTTTGTAACATGCAATGATGTTTTATTACTCTAGAGTATGATTTATATACCCTATGATTTAATTGGAAATTTAGGAAAAATCCTACCTATTTTAAAAAAAAAAAGACCGAGACATATATACATTTATGTGTGGATGTATAAATTTTATTTAGAACATGCAAGTACATATTGTTGATTTAAAATGATGCATAAATCCCTTGTGAATTATTGGGAATTTTAAGGAAATCTTATCTATTTTTTTAAGAATGCCGAAGCTTATATATATATATATAAGTTGATGTGTGATTTTATTTAGTACATGCAATGCTAGATTATTGGCCTAGAATATGTTTTATGCATCTTATGTTGTTATTAGAAATTTCGAAAATCAATTACCTATTTTATTCAAATAAACCGAGAGCTAAGCTCACTATGGTGATGAATAAATTGGTATTGATATTTATTATGATGTAGTGTTACTACAATATAGTGTATAAGCATGATATAATTGTTGGGAATTTTTATATAAATGTTTGATGTGCATTGTGAAATAACCGAGACATATACACCTATTTCATATGGTATAAAATTATTATATCATGGGTTATGTATTATAAATATGTTATATACTAATGTATGGACCTTGTATTAATTTAGTAGAATTTTAGAAAAATTGTTGGGCATTTTTCAAAAGTGCCGTGACCTTATAAATCAAATAAGGTGATGTTTGAAAGTTGATTAGTTGATATTATAATATATTAATGACCATAGTGTATAATAATACACTACATAAAATTAAGAAAAAAATTAACATTATTTGGTAATTTCTTACAATTACCGAGAATTTTTAAGAATTTTTAAGGATTTTTAAATCCTTTTTAATTAAGTTTATTAATAAATTATATGTCTAATATTATTTTAGACATATTTAGATTTTATAAGAAATTTTTCGAAAATAATTAAGTTATAAAATTTAAAATAGCATGAGCTATTTTTAATTTTCGAATAAGGATTTTAAATCCTTAAATTCATTATTTATAATGAATTATATGTTTAAAAATTATTTTTAAACATATTAAAATAGTTTATAAAAAGAAATCAATTGGAAATTGATTTTCGTGAGAAATTATAATTAAAGTATGACTTAGTAATTAAATTACTAAGAAAAGTCAAAATTGTTGACTTTTGAAATTAACGAACGAAATACGTTCGATAAATACGCGAATACACGTAAAACGTATCAGTTTGCTAATAAAATCATGTTGATATGAAAAGATTTCATGTTTGAAGTCGTTAGATCGAAAAACGTGAGAAAACGTTGAACCAATTACCAAGAGGGGTAAAATGGTAATTTTCCACACATATCTCGTCCCTATCGAAGAACGAGAAATGTTAAGATGATACGCGTTTGAGAAACGTATTGAATTCATTAAAGAATTCAATTTATATCGATATAAAATATCGAATCTTATTATAGACTTTGTAAGTCTCGAAATACGTAAACGACGTACTAAAACATCCTTTTTATATAAAGGTGTGGACGCCGACGCAACAGCAGGACGTTGACGAGTAAGCGATCGTTAAAGACGAACAATAGTTTTTCAGGTGGGCTTTATTACTGAGACAAAACAACTTTGCTACTCTTTCCAACTGTGTTTATTTACAGTACTTTTTCAACTATTGATAAAATTATTTAAATGATTACCTGTTAAAATGTTTACGTTTTGTGTATTGTATCCTATCCATGAGAATGACATGAATGATGTGATGTTGTTGGGTTGTTCCCAACTTATGAATGAAAATCGATATCGGATCCTATCTTGGGAGGCTTATACAGCTAGGATTAACGTGTACACTGATGGTGACTGTGTGCTGTAAGGACAATTCACGGTCGGTCATGGGGTCGTAGAGGGAGGCCTCCCTCACGACTTTCGACTATGATGATATGATGGAATGATAATAAGGGATATGGATCATACACACCAAGAAAATGCTTGGCCAAGCAACTTTTATGAACTGATAAAAATATTTTAGTAAGCACAAGGCATTTTCAACTAAAACATTTGTGTCTTACCATATAATTGGCAGTGTAATTCAAGAAAATAAAAATGTTTTCGGCATGAGTCCACTGGGTGCAAACTTTGTACTTATGCATGTTTGTTTTTAAATGTGCAGGTTGAGCTCGGATGTTGAGGATGGAGGAGTGTTGAGGAATGTCCAGTGTCCTTGATGTCATGTTTAAACTTATTATCCTTGAATACATATCGTCATATATGTATTCACGCACTTTCCGCTGCGACTCTGAATTTATTTTTATGTTATGTATGACGATGAGATGTTATGAACTGTTGGAGTCTATCAGATCATTGTTGATCTTTGGATCTGATAGCTTAAACCACTTAGTTTGACCTATATTAAAGTATGTATGATCAAGAATGTTCGTCTAATTATGCAAATTACCCTTATTTATAATTACTCATGATTCCTAAATACTATTCCTAGTATTAGTCCGTCCAAACTCTAGGTTATCCGGAGTGTGGTCGTGACAATATTAATACATATTAGTGATCCTATGATAAAATTTTACACTATATGAATTTAGAAGAACTTTTGGAAGAAGATTAGAATTTTTAGCCAAGGACCGTGAGCTATATATATATTACTAAGGATTTTAAATCTTTTTATCAAGAAAATAATACATTATATGTCTAGAAATTATTTTAGACATATTAAGAATTCTGGATTTTATAAACATAGTATATTATGTTTATGGCGAAACGTTATATTAAATAACGTTAGAAATGAAAAATAATGTTTAATGAATAAGTTAATTAATATTAAAGTGATATATTAATAAAGTTTATCGATTTGCGTGAAAAATCGAGAATTAGGGTTTTGAAAGAAATCGATTGAAAATCGATTTATATTGAAATTAGATCTTAAATATGTGAATAATTGAAAAGTAGTTAAGAAAAGTCAAAATTGTTGACTTTTGATATTAACGATATAATATCGTTGAATAAATACACTAATACGTGTAAAACGTATTAATTTTATAAGGATATCTCATCGTGAGAAAAGATTTCATAATTGAAATCACTTTATCGAAAAACGTGAGAATACGTTGAACGTTTAACCTAAATGGTTAATATGAGATCGTAGATCATATTACCTCTCTCACGAAATACGAGAAGTATTTAGTTAAAAATACGCGTTGAAACGACGTATTAAAATGAGTTAAGGAATTCGAGTTATTATTTTATAAATTATCAAAGTTTAGTTAAACTTTGATATTCTCGAAAAACGTACAACGTACTAAACATGGTTTTACGTAAAGGTGAGACGTGAGCGTGAACAAGCGACGTGGGAAAAGAAATCGTATTTAGAGAATCGAAGAACGACAGTCCAGGTGGGCTTTAATCTACTCAAAAAAAAAAGGATCAAATGTTTTTATTTACGATGCTTTAATCACAAGAAATACTGATGAACTGGTTTATTAATTACCTGCCCAAAACTGTTTATGTTTTATGTATGTATCCTATCCATATTCGAATTGTGAATGTTGTTGGGTAGCTCCCAACATATGAAATTGTTGAATTCGTATCCTTGTATGTACCCACAAGGATGATCGAAATTCGTATCCCGTCTTGGGAGTGGCAAGGATTTTGTGCACTATTTTGTGACTATGTCTTTGAAAGGGTGCTCGGCCGTCACGGCGTTCGTGAGAGGAGGCCTCTCTCGACCTTGAGGAAGTGAATTTATGAGATATGTTGAAGAAATTATTGAGATATGTGGGATAGGATATGGATCATACATACAAGGAAAATGTCTGGCCAGACGAATATTTATGGAAAATGATGAAAAATATTTAGTAAGCACGGGTATTCAATTTAAAACCTCGTGTATATTCTTGTGATGGGCGATGTAATTTAAATTGATAAATTGTTTTGGCATGAGTCCACTGAGTGCATTCTTGTACTCAGCCCTGCATGTTTGTTTTTAAATGTGCAGGTTGAGCTGAAGATGATGATGGGGAGGTGTTGAGCAGTTGGAGTACTTTTGTTGTTAATATGTTTATTTTGACACCTTGAATACACATCGTCATATGTGTATTCACATGCTTCTCCGCTGCATTTTTGAATGTTATGTTGTGTCTTGAATGTTGACATTTAAATTCCTCCAGAACAGTGAACCCTTGTTGGTTGAGAACTTGTAAACCTTCTGATATGTAAATTACGTGTGCCTTGTATATAAGGGTTGAACTTCGTAGTTCGCTTGATGTTATTCTAAAATCCTTTAATTAATTCTATTTAAATGTTCTATAATTATTGTTCCCAGTTCCAGTCCTCGTTAATCCGTCCTTAGGGTTAGAGGTTGTTACAAAATTGGTATACCAGACTTATTGTGCTGAAAAAAATACAAAAATATCGAATTTTCGATATACCGTAATTTTCGATACGGTATGATACCGTACCGTTAATTTTCGGTACGATAACGGTATCAATTTTTTGGATATCGTGGTATACCGATATATATCGTACCACGGTATATACCAAAAATTTCAGTATATATTATTTATCGGTACATACCGGTATGTCGGTATATACCGGTACCGCATACATACCAAAAAATTCGGTATATCAAATTTTTCGGTATGAATTTGGTATACCGGTATACCATACCGAAATATAATACTTATTTATTATATATAATTAGTATTATCTTTAAAAATATATATTTATTCATAATTAATGATAAATTACAAAATATGTTATTATTGATAATTAAAAATGAATAAGAACTTTTATACTTAATAAAATTATAATTATAAACTAAGTCACATCTATGTTATATACCTAATTTACAATGAGTTTAAAATAGTTATAACTTTTAAATAGACTTTGAAAAGTAAATAAATAGAATAAATATAAATTATATAATAGATTATGTTAAATAGTATATTCAATTTATAGTATAGTCTATATTACTATTACATAATGAAAATAACTTATATTTTACATTTTAAACTTTTCATAACGGTATATGATTTTTTTTTTTTTAATCAAATCTTAATATATACTTTTATGTATATTATGATGTAAAATAAAAAAAATAAGTATTAATGCAATGAGATACCGATTGGTTAAACTCAAAAAATAATTACATGGTCTACTAAGTTATTATTTGAAACTATAATATCAACATACATAATTATAAAATTAAATACATAAGTACGAGTTATATAGTTATATTTATATATCTATAATTATAATCGGTAAATGAGATAAATATAATCAAATGATACTAAATATAATATTTAATTCATACATTGTATAGTCGATATTATTAGTACGTAATGAAAAATGCTTATATTCAACATATACTTTAAACTTTCAATAACTATATATGTATTCTATATTTTAATAAAACCTAAATATATATGTTTTCATGTATATTATAATATCAATATATTTAGTTAATGACACTAGATTATAATAATATAATATCATTATAGTTACTTATAAAACTTGAGAAGTAATTACATGATTTATGAATTATTTTTAAAATTAGAATATCAATATGGTTAATTATAATAAAGTATATATAAATATACAAGTACGAGTCACATATTCATATTTATATACCTATAATTATAATTAAGTAATTTTTGATAATTTCGGTAATTTTTGAAAATTCTAACAATTTTCAGTAATTTTCAAAAATTTCGGCAATTTTCGGTAATTACGGTATACCGAAGTCCGGTACGGTATACCGTAAAAGTCGGTACGATAACGATATAAAATTTTATCATACCGTAATCTTCGATATACCGAACGGTTCGGTACGGTATCAGTATGAAATTTTGCATACCGTAATTTTCGGTATGGTATACGGTACGACGAAAATTTTTCGGTATACCTTACCGACCCACCCCTAACTCGAACCCTCCAACATACTGATGGGAGAAAAAATATCTTATCAATTGAATTCTATTTAATTGTTTTGGGATATGTCTCTTAGATTGGTCTAAATGAGATTTTCAAGAAATCTCAATAAGTTGGTTGAAATTTGAGGAACAACTGTCACCACAAAATTTTTAGGCCAAGTGGTGTTTGGGTTATTAAAATTAAAATTTATTGTTCTTTAGTCAGTTGTGAATCATTGGTTCTCCCTGTGGTTGGTATGATAATAAAATTCTCATTGGTTGGCATTATTATATGTCATATATTCTTATCATCTATCAAATCAAAACCAGGCATTAGACTCGTCTATATTAATATATTGTAAATAATGCATGTGCTCTCTAACATAATTGGAAAAGGGAACAATTCTCACAAAAATTAAAAAGAGTAAATATCATTTAGCACCTCAACATATTTTACATTTGTGTCATAAGATAAGTATATTGACAAATCGGACTCTAACGTTTTGAATTGGTTCATAATCATGTTCTGATGACCGGATTCGGGTCAATTTTGCTTAGTTGGTACGCCGAAAAGCCACATCATTTACACATAAAAATAAAAAATATAAATCTAAAAAAATAAAACGGTGTCGTTTCAAGTATATTGTTGCCAACTCATTTTTTTCATTTTTTTCATTTTAAACTTATCTCTCCTCACTTTCTTCGTTTCTTGAATTCCAAATTCAGACAAAAACAAACACATTTTCTTCATCCCCTCTCTCTCATGGTTGCACCAACAATAACCCACCTTTCTTCATTCTCACTTCGCTTGTGAGATGGGTTAGATGTGTGGATGACGGAGAGAGTAGAGAGGAAAAGGAGCGTGAACATGGCAGAAACGAAGATCCAATAGTTGAAGAAGCTACGGAGGATGGATCCGCTATCCGATCCGACCCGATTGCCCCGGACTACGACAACCATCACAACCTCCCCGGGACAATTACTCAATCACCGCACGAAACCGCAATCCTCTCCCCGGTCATTGATTATCTAAACAGTAGACAAGTTTCTACTGGTGGATTGGAGTTTGAGCACGAATATAGAAGCATGCAAATTTTTGTTGTGTGTGTTGTTGGTCAAATCGGCGATATATGTGTGTGTGTGTGTGTGAGAGAGAGAGAGAGAGAGAGAATTCCAAGTCAAAATGGAAAAAAAGAAAATGAAAAGAATTTGAGTTGGCAGCAGTAAATCGTGAAACGACATCATTTTGTTTTTTCTTTTAGATTTTTTTTTAATTTCTATGTAAATGACGTGGTTTTCCAACGTGTCAACTAGATAAAATTGGCCCGAATCCGCCATCAAGACATAATTATGAACACAATCATAATGTTAGAGTCTGATTTGTCACTATGTTTATATTATGACATGAATATAAGAAGTTGTAAACGTTGCTAATGATATTTATCCAAAATAAAAACAATATTAATGCAACCTAAGAAACTGTCATCCCCTCTGAGAAACTATCAATTATTTGGCAGACTAGACCAGATCTATTGCATAAAAACAAAAATAAAGAGAACAAAATCCTGTAAAATTATGATTTGCTTCTTTGGGCGGGGACTACGTTGTGGGACTAGGGGTGTCACAGCCGGACTACTTAACCAAATAATTAGGCTGGTAGTTAGGTCGTGACGTGAGTTAAGAAAGAAATCTGGTAATCAATAATAACAACTGTGACCAAATATTTATCAAGAGTAAGATATGATACCGACTTTCATCAAGAAGAAATCAAACGTTTATGGTCCAAAGAGGTAGAATGGAGTCTAACAAAGGTTGATTCTAGGTCTTCAAACCATAATAAAAGTTCGAATGACGAAAAACAACGGCTGAGGACGGATAATCAAGATAGGATAACCAATATCAAGAATATACGTAATCAAGCATGCTTTAACAACGATAAGAATTTTTCGACGTTTCAAAGCATGGTTCGACAATGTTTCCAAGACATTATATATCATATTGGATTTAACGAAAATAATTCTGAACTTTTTGAGTAAATCATTGTTCACATAAGCATTAAAAAAAATCCATGTTCTCATAAGCAAGTCGACAACGTAACAACGATGCCGAGATCATAACAACAAAACAATGACCGTCATCAAGATCAGGTCGGTCGATTCGGCATAACAAAACATATCAGCAGGTGAAGGCCAAAGTTCGGCAACGATAAGTATGACTGAGAATTATGTATGATGACATAAAACTCTGGGCAAATAAGCATGATAACATCAAACGAATAACGTCAACAATTGAACATTATCATCATGAATCAAATCATTTAGAGAAGCTCCTTTACGCAACATTCGATTCTAGCATCCTCTCGAGCTCAACCTGTACGTTTAGAAATACATGCAGGGTGTGAGTACAAAAATGCACTCAGTGGGTATACGCAAAAAACATAAAAACATTGCCC